>PVIJ01019320.1:9897-23966 GCA_004024925.1 Scalopus aquaticus
GCATGTTTATTGCAGCACTGTTTACAATAGCTAAGGTATGGAAACAACCCAGATGCCCAAAAATAGATGACTGGATCAAGAAGATGTGGTACATATACACAATGGAATACTATTCAGCATTCAAAAAAGACAAACACATGCAATTCGCAGCAACATGGATGGATCTAGAAGGGATCATGATCAGTGAAATAAGCCAGAAAGAAAGAGCAAATTATCGAATGGTTTCACTTGTAACAGGAATATAGGGGAGCCAAATAAGAATGCGACATTCAGCAGGGGAGGAGGGGAGGGTAAGGGCTCAAGAGGGGGGAAGAGGGGAGCACCGGGGACTATGGTGATGGCTCCACAGGTGAACAGGTGGTGGGTAACCTATGGGGAACACACAATAATGTAAAAGACATGAATAATAAAAATAAAATATTTATTTAAAAAAATAAATAAATTTTTGTTTGGGAGTTAGGCTAATTATAAATTGTGTATTTGGAATGTTAAAGCAGAAATCAACACCTCATGAATTATTCTCTCATTTATACATGAAAAACTGTACTCAGGAAGGTTATTCTATTTGACTTGGGGTCTCACATGTAGTAGACAGCAGAACTCAGAGGAAAACCTGGGTTCCCCTGCTGCTTTCCCACTTCGCCTGAGCAATTCAATGCACATTTGACCCGGAAGAACCACAGTCACATCCTAAGGATTTAGTGATGCACACACAAATCAACATTCAAAGCCTGTTCTGACCTTACAAGTTTAAATATATCATAATGCCCATTGAAAATCTTTGGATTCCAAACTTGACAGTGTCCTTCAGCTCCATTCTTTCTCTTAGGTTACAAGGTCATATTTCCATTTTATTGCAAATTGAACATAAGCATTTTTACTACACAGCCAGCAGTTCAACAAGACCATTTTAAATTGCAAACCTCTCCAACTTTATCTTGAAAGAACTTGAGATTATGTGAGTATATAGTCACTGTCAATGGTGTGTCCATTTTTTTTTTGAATGGGCTGTGGATAGTTCCTCGTGGTCTCAGACTGGATATTTATGCACACTGTATTATTTTTATGCTTTAGGACCAGATCTTTATGGAAAATGTAGGTGCAGTGAAGCAGCTCTGCAAACTAACCAACAACCTTGAAGAAAGAATAGAAGAGTTAGAAATCTGGAACAGAAAGTTGGCCAGGCTAAAGCGGCTCAGTAGTTGGAAATCCTCAGCCAGTGAAGCAAGCTCCGTCAGGTATTTCTAGGCTCTCCCTAGAAAACTGGGAAGCAGAGAAAGTGGGGTCTATTACTAGATTAATCTGAATGGCCTTGATCCAGCAACCATTATTTCTAATAATGAAGTCCCTCTTCTTTTTTAGGATGTTTTGAAACACAATTTCTTTATGTGATAATTTTCTTATTCAATTTTCTGTTGCTTTAAAAGGAAACAAAACATAATACCTGTTTAAGAGCAATTGTTATAAGAAGTGTTACATTTTAGCAAAGGTGTGGGTGGGTTCTCATTTAACTAGGAGAAGTGGCTATTTCTAAATGTATACATGTTTGGTCTTTAGGGAAAATCTTATTGTTTTTATTACTTAAGGAGATAAATGCATATTAATGTTGACAAAAAGAGAAATGTAACCTTTAATGCATTTATTTATGCTTACTACAGTACTTTTCCACAAAGGAAACTCTCAATTGCCTTGACTTTTCCTTTTTAAAAATTATCACTGTATTTCAAAAGAAAAAGTCATACTGCTTTTAGTGACAGCCTGGGCCTTTGTCACAATAACTCCTGGAGAAGCATTTCAATAGTAATAAATTTTCATTCTCTCTTTTTAAAGCAAATTGAGTAGAGCTGTTAGTGCATCTTCTCCAGGAAGGACCATTTCCAAAAAACCCAACAAGGTAAATGAAGTATTTATTTATAACTCATGTTATAAATTATATTCATTAAATTTATAATAAACAGATGATATTTACCATAAAAAGTCTTTAGAGAAACTGGTTCAAATTTTTTTATTTTATTTGTTATGGATTTCTTATGTACTTTTGGTCTTTACTAGATATTAACTAAATACTGTGCCTTTATTAGATATTAACTGATTTTTCACAAAGAAGTGGAAAAATGTTCATTTCAGATATATTATTCTGCCAGGTTTTTAAAATATTGTACCCATCAGGTAAAAATCATCAGCTTCCATGTGCATATGGGCCTGGGCTGCACAATGTGTGGATTCCTGGGCTCCACTTAGTCCCTTATCTTTGACTCCAGAACATCCCAAAGGGACTTGAGTTAATGCTCAAATCCCTTTTTCCCTTTGATATTTAGTAACATGTATGTAAAAATAGGTATTCACTTACAAAGGTTAAAATGTGATGGTTTTATAAGTGAATAAAGAGGACTTTCATCAATAGGATAACATTTGCAGTAGAAAGTGAATGGTAATCTTTGACTACCTTAAAGACCACCCTCCCCAACAGAGAAAAGTGCTGGTGAGGGAGAAGCTGCTACCTTCCCTCCCTTGCTGTGGTGCATAGAGAGCCCTGAAGCTCAGCTTCCTTCCCCCTATCTACCAGTGCTTCAGAGGAGGCTGTTACCAGAAGATATTCACGACTGTAATTGATGCTTGGTTAAGGATCGACCTGATGTTTGGGCCACTGCCTCAGTTTACTCTCTACTCTTGTTATAATGTGTTGAAATATTCTAAAATTTTTCAGAAAGAGTTTAATAGTCTGCTAAAAATTAGTAAATTGTTACTCTGTTAACTAGCTTCCTATTTTGTAAAGATTGTTGGTGGGATTAAATGAGCCAAAGCCCTTTTCACAGTGCCCAGTGCATAACAGGTTGCTCAGCAAAAACAGACATTAAAAATATTGCATGGGGAGGTGTCCTTTGTTCTAACTAGTTTGCAGTGGGATAGAGGGAATGTATTCATGGTGGCCCTGCTAGGTGGATTTTGGTCATGTGCAATCTCTGAGACTCCTGTCTTCCCCCCAGAGATTCTCTCTATTTTTCAGTTAAGTCAGAATATTAACTAAGATGTATGGTCCTTGAGAATGGGAATGTCTGTCTTCCTCATTCTGTATGCCTTCCTCGTTCTAGAGGAGGATTGAGGTCTTCTGATCTAGTTCTCATCCAAGCTGTAGGATTCTTCATCCTTCTCTTTCTCTACCTCCAAGAGGTAGTTGGGTGATTTCTGCTGTGTGTTGATGGTTAGGTTAAGGTGGAAGGGCCCACAGGGTCCAAGAAAGAATTTACTGAGTATGTAGAGAAGGAAGCAAAGAGAGGGAAGGAATGAACACAAATACTTTTCATTATGCCACCGCTTAGAGATTCCCAGCCCATACCTTACCCCAAATTGAATCAGAATTGTCCAGGGCATTTAGGTTTTTAGCAATCTCTATAGTAATTCCCATGCAGATCTGCATTTCAGAAGCATCACATTTATTGGATCTATCTAATAACATTAAAAATATTGTATAGGAAGGTGGCCTGTTTTAATGGTTAGTAGTGGGATGGAGGGGATGGGTTCTACAGTTCCTATTACTGGATCTAGCAATAACTCTGAAAGGTAGGTGGGTATTATTTTATCATTCTTATGTTTGTTGAAGAAGAAAATGAGGACCAATGCCGATTACATGACTTGTTCAAGGCTCAATTTCCAAGTCTGACTCCAGGCCTTAGGTCATTTCCAAGCTTGGTTAAACAACTTGGAGCACAACCATGATTTAAAATAGTCTGGCAGCTGTGGGGAGTAGGTTGGAGCAGGGCGCACTTATCCTGACACTAATACTATTTAATGCTAATCTGCATGATGAATTCCATTGAGTTCCTTCTCTGTACAACATGCTATGAAAACATCCTCAGGACAGTTCCAGTGAGAAGCAGGAATGGTCTCTACCATTCACTTTCTGGTATTCAGCATGGCTTCCACTTATAGATGACTCAGTTACAATTGCTCTGTGGGTTTGTGTATTGTTAAACAGGGTGTGGTTAAACCCACCCCCACCCTATCTCCCCATATGCCATTGAAGAACATTTTCTTTATTTGGATAATACACTCATGAAATTAAAACAAGGGCCAATCTTGAGCTTTTACTTAAAATAGCCTGTTATCGTTCTCTAATTCCCTTCTGACCAAAAGCATTACTCTTCTCCGTACCCCCAGGAGGAAGCAAACATAATTCTCCCTATTGCATTAGTAGAAAAACTCACATTTAAAGAGCACCTTATTTAAGTGGGCAAGACACCTCTCTTATCTCTTCAGCCAGACCCCACCGGTTGTACAGCCATCTAGTAGTTCTTGGTCCATTCCTCATACACAATATGATGCAGGTGCTAATATGTATTAATTTAAAGATTTGTCTCATACACTTCCTAGAGACTATAATTTGCTTCTTTTTGTATCCCCTGTAGTGTTACATATGCTTCTGCATAATGAAGAGTTCTTAAATGGATATAAGAATAAATAAGATACGGCTCCAAAATTGTCCTTAAAAACAGGCAGCTGACTTGATAACAATGGGTGTCAGTTAAAGAGTACTAATTAGTATTCATGCCCCAAAAGTCTCATCTACTGTCGTGATGCCTGAAATTCTTCCATCTTCTCTCACAAAATTTCAAGGAGAGGTGCCACGTGAACAGCAAGGAGGTTGTGCTGCCGCACCACAGAGAAAGGAGAGATGGCTGTAGGCTGGAGAGTGAAGGAAAGGCAGGGAATTGAGGAAAGTTTTGAGCAGCTCTGTCTCCCGGGAGGGCTGGGCCTAGAGGAGGAGGGCGATGGGGGGTGGAAGGAGCACACCAGCCATCCCCAGGGAGCGCAGAGAGCGCCCTCCCCCCTGCCCTGGGAGCCAGTCTTCAGGTGTCCTTTGTTAGCACTGATTTATCACTGCTCATTACTGAATCTTTTTATAGGTTTATTTTTCAGGAAAAAAACAGTCATGTCCTAACTGGATTTTCCAGACTTTGGTTATAACTCTAATTGCTGTGATGGCATTTTGGTAAGAAAAATTTCAATGTTATGCTATGTTATGCCATTTATCCTGCTTCTCATCTTTCTTTTCTCGCTTATGAACCAGCCACTGACCTTATATTTATTTTGAAGCCAAAGATCCTTTAAATATGACCTTTGATTTAGCTTAGAGATGAAGGAGTCTTTTCTTAAACTCCTATTTTAAAGAAAAGCATAGGTTCTCTGCACTTAAATGTGAGATGGAGGATGACTTTTTTCATTCAACTGGTTTTTTTGCAGCTCACTGTGCCTTTCAGAGGAGTGTGTGTGTGTGTGTGTGTGTGTGTGTGTGTGTGTGTATTTAGTCTTGCAGACAACTCTCAGATTCTTTTTCTACTTCCTTTCTACTTCGGAGGAAAAAAATGAGTGGGGAATAAGATATAATCCACTCCCCCGTGTACACTCATCTTGATTAGTATTCTTCTAGATTCTTCAGTGAAGACCTTATACTAAAGGGACTGTGAGTTACCCCAAGGTATGCATTGTGTTGTCATGTTGTAGCCAGATTTACTAAGCAGGTAAAGCAAGAAAATACAGTAAGGACGCAGGTATGTGCAGTGCGAGCAGAGGGGTGCCCTTTGCCTACCATCTCTCCTTCTCAGGGAAGTAGAGGCGCCCCTCGCTGGGATGCAGACATCTGTCACAGGCTCTAGGCTTCAGGCTCCTGCTGCTCCTGAGGTGGCCCTCAGCTTTTGCGCCCTCTTTATCTTATGTGTGTTCTCCGGGTCTTCTTATTTTTAGTTTCACTAATCCCATCTTGAAAAGGGTATTATCTATCCCTTGAAAAATGCTTTGTTAGTGTGTGGGAGGACTGGCCTCTGGGTTTTGTCTCAGGGTAGACAGTCCTTCTCAGAAGCGAAATAAAGGATGGTCTGAAGGTATTTCCAGTTCTTTGATCTAAAGCACTTTCCTAGCTATTGAAGACAGTGTGGGTGTCTCTCTACCCGTTCTCTCTCCTTAGCATTTTAACTTTTTACCTGTTACTGTCCACAGTGGGGCGCATCGCCATGTGTGGGCACCACACAGAACCCCCATTAGAAGCCATTGCACTTTCTCACTCTCCCAAGTGAGCTTGTCTTCTGCTGGATTCCAACTCAGGAGAGTGAGCATCTACCTTTAGCAGACACTTTGCATTCTCTAGAGTCACAGATTCCCACAGAAACTCAGTGAAAAGGTGATAGAGGGTCTAATTCTGATGTAGAGACTGCTTTTAAATGTGTTTCTCAGATCTTATGAATTCCAGTATTGTGGACTGCTAAGACCGTAAATGGGCGATGTTAGGCTTATTACCTTGTTTCAGACCCTTGGTATATCTAAGAAAGGTCAACACTGGAGTTTGTCCCCAAAGAAAGGAGCAGAGGCCCATTTCATTCTATAATCCTAGGAATTCTCTGGGCTGTGTGTGCATTGAAGCAGACACCAGAGACATATCTAAAGAGCACCTAAGGGAGCTGGAGAGTGGGGTATGTGGGGGCACAGAGTAAGGGAGACTAGGCCACAGCAAGCAGTTGTCAGAGTGACTTGTCTAATTTTGCCTGATGATATCTTGGGGGCTCAGTTCCACTTGCCCCAGGCAGGGCTGTGCCTGCTAGGCAGTAACCAGCTCCCGCTGAGAACATTTGGGAAATTCTTTATGAGTGGAATTCAAACGTGTGACACATTTCTTTGTGTACATTTAATGATGGTAAATTGTGTCTATTTAATGATGGGGAACAAACTAATGAGTCTAGAGAGCCAGGTGTGAAGTCAAGCTGGTTGGAAGCCAGTTAGGTCACTTTGTGTCATGCCCAGCACACATTGGGGTGTGAAGTCACCTGCAGACTTCCTTGTGTACTGTGTAAGGGACTCCTAAAGACACCCCAAAAGAAGAATGTTGGTTGTGTAAGCATTGTACAGAAGAGCTTCCAAAGCTCAGAAACTTTAAGGAGAATTTCCATTTGGATATAGAAATTCCAATAACCAGAGAGAAAAGATGTAGTCATTATTTCAAGTCACATAGTGGGGAAGTAGATGCTTTGTTGCATGTTAGAGAAGCAGCCCAAGGGGCTGCATTTGGCTGATTATTCCTGTACCATCTTTCATCTCCCAGAGTGACAGTTTTGGTGCTTTCCATCAATGGGATGTGAACTTTGCTCTGACTTTTTCCTGCAAGGAGCAGAGGGCTGCATCCATGCTTCCTTTTGTAATCTTCCACTAGTGACAGACATTTCTGAAATAGCTTGCCAGGCCAGGGGGCTTCCCTATGGAAAAATCCATCAGTGTGGTGTGCCCCAGGAGCCCCTCAGCTCCAGGAAGACCAGATCTTTCTCTCACCAGGGCAGAGAAGCTTAACAGTGCTGGCTTCTGTGGTGCTTCTGTCAGCCCAGGCACTGACCCTCCCTTCCTGCCTCTCCTCCTCGCCCCATTAGTGTGGCCTGTGAGAGCACATCTCTGGCCAGCTTGTTGTGTGAGAGATCTCTGTATTCAAATCTGCCACATAATGCTTTTCTTCTTCTTTTTCAACAGTGCCTTGACGATAGTCTCCCTTTATATACTTAGCTTAAAAGACCAAGACCGACGTGTCCCAAATCTCCCTTCAAGGTGAAAGTTCTGGCCTTGTTTTCTTTGGGGAGGAAGATTCTTGAAGGATTCCTTCATTAATCATTTCGTTTTCCTCCTCCAGCAATATCACCAGCTCTCAGCAGCCAGCTGTGCCGCCCACAGCCTCCCCCTCAGGTAAGATCTTCATACTTCCCACCCTCAACCCAGCCTGCATTTCCTGTCACCAGAAGAAACCAGCCTTTCAGGTTAACCTTGTGGCTTCCCTCCCATGGCTCCCTGTCTTGCAGCGCCTAGTGTGTCCCCGGCAACCACGCAGTCCTCCTTCCAAGTACCAGAAATCACTTTCTGTGAGATCCTGCCATGTCAGAAGACTTACTGCTGCCCCGTCTGGGAAACAAGAAGAGTCCTGTCAAGTCCTGTGCAAATTCGTGAGCAAAAACAGTCCAAGGAGAAGGCAATTCTTCAGAGACCTTTAGCCGGTAAAGGATATTCAAAGAGAACCAACCAGCATTTAAAACTGAGGTTTTTTCTCTCGTCAGTATATACATGGATACTCTGTTAATGGTTGCAGATAATGGTTCCACTCATATTGGGGTGGCAAGATATTTATATACAAGTACACGAACTTGCATTCATCTATAACATTGATCTCCCAGCTCAGGGATGAACTTTCAATTGATTCAAGTGAAAAAGTCTCATCTGCTTGTTGCCAACAAAGATGATAATAGTAGCACAAGTGAAATACTTACATGCAGATGGGTAGACTTTTTTGGCTCACTTAAAACTTAAAAAATGATGTAGTATCTGGGCACTGTGCCCAAGCCAAGTAGGGCAAAATGTAAAAGGTTTTGGAACCTCTAATGAGTTCAGGGTAAATTTTAAGTCAGTGAAAAACACAAGGTTGGCATTCCACTTTTAGAACATTCCTTACAGGGATGTGTGTGCATGCGTGCACGCACACACACACACACACAGATATATATATATACACACATGCACTGGTACTTTTTAAGTAACAGAATTTTCCTGTTTAAAAAAAATGATAGGAACTCAAGGGCTAAAAGTATGTTATTGCTGTAAGATCAAACTCAATACAAATGAATATTATTTTATTACTGTTTTTAGAAATCTGTATATCTAAATGACAAATATGTAAAATAGTAATGATGATGATGCTAATGATAGCAATATATACATATTACAATAGTATGGCTGATGTATTCGAGTGCTGTGGTAACGAGAAATTACTTCCAAATCACAATGGCTTCATGTAGCAAAAACTTGTTTCTGAGTCTCTGTATCTCAAAGGTGGACCAGAAGCAGCCACCTGCCCCATGTGTCATTTGGGACCCAGGTGGTGGGGTTGCCACGATCTCTGTAGCTGTTCTAAGAAAATGAAGCAAAAACACTCTTAAAAGCTTCTACCTAGGAGTGACCCATGTTGCTTCTGCTTACAGTTTATTTACCTAAGCAAGTAACAGTGGTCACGTTAATTTAAAAACTGTTGGTGAAGAAGAGACCAAACATGTGCCTGGAAAAAGATGAACCAGGATATAGTTGAGCAGCCCTCTTGAGTAACATACAGAATACAACCAGTGGTTGACATTTTGGGCAGCATTGTCGTTTGTCCTTTTGATATTATTCTATATCCTAGTCTCAAATAACTTTTATAAACAACCATCCTCATCATGTAATAGAGTATCATGATATAAAAAGCACTGTAGTTAAGTAGTTAACATGAATAAATCATTGAATCCTTATAAGTCTAAAAGGCCCTGTTATCTGCTTTTTTGGAATGAAGAAAGTAAGGCATAGAGCTTACTACATAGGCGCTACAGGAGGCAATGTTTACACTGGTTTTCTCATAGAGCAATTTGGTTAAACTTGGGGACAGAGATATACAGTGCTGTGAGGATAAAGATTTCATTTGAAGAAAAGAATTTGTTCCAGTCATCACTGGACTAACCACCTCCCCCACCCTCCATAGCCTTCATGTCTTGTGAAAACGCATGGAATCTCATAGCTGGTAAACCCGAAGTGTCCACCTGGGGGACACTTAGGGTCCTTTTCTGAGAAGAAACCATCTTACCTATGAGACATGGAGTGAAAACAATAGATCCTGTATAGGAAGAGGTGACGGGCTGACCCGGTCTTCATTTTCAGAAATTCTCTTGACACTCGATCAAATTCATTCCTGTAGCAACCATCTCTTCACATTGGGGAATATCAGAAGAACATTTCCTAGCAAACTACATGAAGATTTGTTGCTCTCTTCTCAAGGACAATGAGTATCTATTCATCTCATGTGTCTGTAGCTCTTGGAGTCTGCAATAGTTCAGGAAAGAAGGTCAGCTCTGTGCTGCCTGGGTGTGTCTTCTTAGACACAACTCTCAGCTTTGCTGGCTAAAAATGAAATTTAAGCTCTGCCCTGCCAGGCTCCCTGAAACACTGAGAACATTGTCCCTGCTTCCCTCCTTCAATTGGAGACTTAAATGTTCTATTTACTTTCACCTTCAGGAAATTTGAAGTTTTAGGGCTTGAGAGTCATAGTGTCAGGGAGCAGTTACCCTGGTGCTACCTTGACATTTGATCCTGGGAATCCTTTATTACTTCATTGTACTATCTTAGTTATTTGGCTAAAATACGTGTGTGTGTGTGTGTGTGTGTGTGTGTGTATAACTATCAAATCAGTTAAGCTTTTCATTGAATTGTTTTTGTTAATCCACAGCAACATATAAAAAATACCACAGATTTGTGGAAGAGATATTAAGTGCACAGACAATGCCACTGCCTCTTTTTTTTTAAAGATTTATTTAATTATGCATACAAGCTGGGGTAAAGGCTGTGGGGCAGCGAGAGGGTTCACCAGAGACAGAGTGGGAAGCAGAACAGACAGGGCAACGGAAATACACTGCTGAGGGGAGCAGCGGGCGAGGCAGGAGAGGTCTGCGACGCCATGTGGGAATCTCCCCGGCTGGGAGTCGAACTCGCGTAGCCACTGCCAACAGCTCCACAGCGCAGTGCTTAACCACTGTGCCACCAGGGAGGCCCGCCACTGCCTCTTTTATGCAGTCATCTGGGGTTCAGTGTTCCAAGGTCAAGAGAGCTTCTGATTTATGCCAACTCACCCTTTTTTACAGCTATGAAATGGAGGCCCAGAACCTTGCTTAGGGTTCTGCAGTGAGTTACTAGAAAAGTAGAATTGGAATCTGCATCCCCCGTTTCCCTGAGCTCCTTCCCATGCACCATTCTGCTGCCATTTATTTGGACGCAGTGTATGTATGTGCACGGGATCAACTCTAGAAGATGCTTTCTAACCTATTGTTCTAGAAATCCCTTTCTATGCCCCCTTTTCCAGTTTGCCTATATCCATTGAGATGTTCCTAGTGTAGGGTATTTTGGGGGGGTGAGGAAAGGCACTTCTCTTTTGCTGTTGGTCTCTCTTTCCCATCTGTCCAGGGCTCCAAGGGATTCCTCAATCCAAAAACGTAGGAAGTCAGGTAAATATTCTTTCAACCAGATATTCTGAAGGTATTAAATGTCAATTAAATCATACGGAATACTAAAAGAAATTATAGGGTTAAAAAAACTGGGAAAAACTCTCAGTGGGATGAGGAGTAATAGCTAACAGTTTACCCAGCTCCAGAACACATTTATGAGCCTTCTTCCTGAGGAATAAAACTAGGAAAGTAAATGAAGTAAATTACTAATAAAGTAAGTGAAAGTAAATCAGCATTTTTATAACATGGTGAACCTGACTGTTATTCTTTTTTTTTTTAACACTTTGTGGTGAGCTCACGTATTAGTACGTGTTTTTGTCACCAGTATCAGGTGGCCGCTCATGTATCAATATGTGTTCATCTAGTCTCCGGTTTTTCACTTCACGGTGAATTTATTTGGAACTATTAGGAGCTATTTCTTTGATTGTACTCAGTCTAGAAGCCTTACACATTGTTTTGGTGAAAGTGTAAGGTATTTTATGAGAGATATTACAGTTTTTTTAATATCCAGTAGTTCAGGATTTGTGTGTGTTTTATTGAATGCTTATACCATTCATGCGGTGGCACAGAAAATAGCCGGCCCCAAGGGCTGGTAAATTTAAAGGGCATCGGCACACAAAGTGTTAAAGATTTATTTATTTATGCATACAAGTTGGGGTGCAGGCCAGAGGTGTGGGGTGGTGAGAAGATTCACCAGAGACAGAGTGGGGAGCAGAACAGGCAGATCAACAGAAATACACTACTGAGGGGAGCAGCGGGTGAGGCTGTGCTATGTGGGAATCTCCCCGGCCCGGCATCAAACTCACGCTGCAGCTGCCGACAGCTCCATAGCTCTGCGCTCAACCTGTGGCACCCCCAGGGAGGCTCTTGACTGTTATTCTTTTGGGCCTAATTTGATTGTGTAAAATGTCTTTCAGAAAGGTTAAGCCTTTCTGAAAAAGTTTGTGTACAACTGATCAACAAGTGCAAAGTAAATATTTAGGACTATTAATCTTCTACTCTGAGGAACCAGCTCAATGTCATGGATTAGATTTAATCTTTAACCAATAAAGATTTACCTGGACAGCAGAGTTAGATATTAAAAAGAGAATATGGGGGAAAGCTGATGGAATTTTATGGATTTGTAAGAGATTTGGTAAAGATTTTTTTAAATCTCACAAAACAAAAAAGGATCTGGAATTTGTGCTTGTTTTGTTTTGAAGACCAGAGCTCTGAGAAGAACAAATGACCAAGAGAAAATGGTTCCCAAGTTTCAAAGACTCAGTCATGGACCAATTGGGCTCCTTGGCTTTTTTCTTGGCATGAATCTGGTTCAATCAGGAAGAGAAAAGGTGTCCAGGAGGCTGTATTGGAACTCAGTCACCAACTACCAATACAGTTATAGACAGTTCAATACAAATATTCTACTATGACATATGGTCTGGTTGGACACCATCTTAAATCTCTCCTCCCCAGAAGTTTCTGATTTAGTTTACTGGGAGCTCTCATCTGCTGATTGTGAAATATGTCTCCAGCTTTAAAATGAAAACCACTGGGAATGTGTGTTAAGTTTCTAGTGAATATTGTGGGAAGGTATTTATAAAATGAGAGTCACCCCTGTATGACTACAGGAGAATTTATGATTTTCCAATAACCAGCCTTTCAGAATTGAATAGTCTTGCTTCAGAAAATGACAAATTGAAGGTGTTTTATTATAGAAGGTTTGATTTTTTTATTTCCAATTCTGCTATTGAAAAACAATTTTCATAATTCTAATCTTCAAGATTGTCTTTCCTCTACTTTTTATTACTGTTTAAAAAATCCCTGCTACCTCATCAGAAGCTAAATCCTGTCACAGGGGTCTGTGTCTCCGGGAATCTGAAAACATGCTCCTGTAGAAGCGACACAGATCTGTAGCTCTACTGCAGACTTTATGAGCTTTTTCTTACATATTCGGCAGTATAGTAGTATA
Source organism: Scalopus aquaticus (assembly GCA_004024925.1). Lineage (NCBI taxonomy): Eukaryota > Metazoa > Chordata > Mammalia > Eulipotyphla > Talpidae > Scalopus > Scalopus aquaticus. The sequence goes on from PVIJ01019320.1 coordinate 22,891, forward strand.
AAAGTTACGAGAAGAAAACAGACAAGATAGAAAAGTCTGGTTTCCTCTTCTCTTTATGTCTCATTTGCTTTGTAAATTCCCAGCCTTCTGTGGAAGCAGTTGTAAGCAAAACTTGTGCAGGAGACATGTGCTTGAAAACTATTATTGGAATAGCTAGAATCCGAGACATCTGGGGGCCTTTTAGAGAGAACGTATATTTATAGGTAAAGGAAAATATTCAATTTTCTAGAGAATCTCATAGATCAAGATCTACTTCTTCCTAATAGAAAACATTGTTTTGGGCAGGATGCTCAGAAGATTTACTTCAGTTTCATGTTCTGTGTCACATCATGTTCTGTATTAATAGGATGAAAGAACCTGGCTTCCTACATCCATTACCAGCATCCCTCTGCACCCAGCCCCTGGGAAGCTCCCTTTTGAGTGTGTAAAGGAAATGTTTTTCTAGAAGCTGCAAGATGACCTTTTATTTCCCTGCCTCTCTTCCTTCTATCCTTCCATGGATATTTATGGCACGCTCACAGTGAGCTGTGTTGCCTTACCTGGGGTTACAACCATGAATGTATTGCAAGCTCTCACGGGCAGATAAACAGCCCTTCATCTGGTGTGAGAAGGACATACCAGGACAGAGATACTCAGGAGTGATTGCCCAAGTAATGGGCACTGTGGCTCTTGCTTTGTGTCCTGAAATCCCACACAGAAACTTGAACATAACTCTAAATCTGCAAGTTTAGTATACATATGACTGCAACATTTTAAAAATTATTTTTTTAAATAAATATTTTATTTATTTTTGTTATTCATATCTTTTACATTATTGTGTGTTCCCCATAGGTTACCCACCACCTGTTCACCTGTGGAGCCATCACCATAGTCCCCCGTGCTCCCCTCTTCCCCCCTCTTGAGCCCTTACCCTCCCCTCCTCCCCTGCTGAATGTCGCATTCTTATTTGGCTCCCCTATATTCCTGTTACAAGTGAAACCATTCGATAATTTGCTCTTTCTTTCTGGCTTATTTCACTGATCATGATCCCTTCTAGATCCATCCATGTTGCTGCGAATTGCATGTGTTTGTCTTTT
>PVIJ01019321.1:0-23862 GCA_004024925.1 Scalopus aquaticus
GGAAAAAAAAAAAAAAAGAAATGATCATAAAGGATGATCAAATAGGAACTTTCCTTTCTTCCCCTCACACCCTCCCCCCACCCTCAGGTTGGGATGGCAATAGAATCACCTCCAGAATAGTGGGAAAATCCCAGAGCAGAGGAGACCTGAGTCACACGTCTGGGATTGGGAACGAGGAAGGGAAGCAGAGGTAGTGCAGAGGCATCACACCCCAGCGAGAAGGCCCTGAGCAGCAAGGGGCACCGGAGCAGTGGGGGTGCCGTGACTGGAGAGGGTGTCTGGGCAGATAGGCTTGAAGGCAGCTTCACTGGGCACCATAGTCAAACATATTCATGCTTTAAGAAATGAGTAACACTTAGCTGAGAGAAGGCTTGTGATCTAGAAAGGGTCCCACGGCTGAGATGAGGAAACTATTCGAAGGACACAAGGACAACTGTCCTGCTATGGATTAGAAGGGGACCAGCAGGACATGAACCCACAGCTGGAAGTACTTGAGGACCATATGTGACAGGTTACCTGGCAGAGATGCCAGCAGAGGTGCTCGGAGCACAAGATAAAGGTGGTGGTGATGGGGTGACTGGGGTCGGGGGGCAGCTCTCTCTGTCCTTCAGTAAAGTAGTATTTACGTAAGTTGCTCCTCCCCCTTCAGGCTTGCATCTAACCTGAGGTGGGGTAGAAGGAGAAAGAAGCAGCATAAGAACAAGTCTAAATGACACTGGTTTCAGCTGAAGCCTCTGGGAAATCAGGATACCAAGAAATGACTAGTTTCAACATTCACAGATGAGGACTCAGTCAGAAATTGAACTGTATTGCAGAAAACAAAGTTATATCTCATACTCCCGAGTTTCTGACATAAGAAAGAGAACTCACTGTATACATTTTGGTGATTTTCAAATTTTCAGTAATGAGTGTATTTTGTATTTTAAAATATTATCTAAAGATGAAACATAGCAGCCACCAAAAGTTGCTTATGAGTCAAGGCGCCGAAGGGGGCTAAGGCTGATGGAAAGCCACTCACAACTTTGAGGGTCATCTTGTTAGACAACCTGAACTGGTCTGTGGTCACTAAGGGCCGGGATCCCTCTCTCAGAGAGACCTTGGAGTCCTGACTATAGCTTCTCAGCCTCTTGCACTGGGATTCTGTGCGAGCGCATGAGCAGGGAGGAAGTGTGAACATAGTCCTATAGCTACCTTCCCTGCCACCTCACACTCACCTCTCCGTGTTCCTCCTCTCAGTAATTTTAAGCCTCCCTATAGAAGGCTCCCCCTTTTTCATTTCAGCCAAGTTTTCTTTTCTGAAGCAATATCCAACAACAGAACAGATTCACCCCCACACAGTGGCCACCTCTAAATATTTGAAGAGCATGCTAGTTCCCATGTCAGGATGCCTTTGCTCCAGGCTGAATCACGCCAGGTCCTCAGACAATATGACATGCTCCAAACACCTCACCATCCTGCCCACCCTCCTTGGAGGCTGCACCTGAGGTTGTCCAGGGCCACTGGAAAGCAGTGCCCAGTGCCTTTGCCAAAAAGACTCACTCTAATCCTACCAAGGTTGTGAAGGGCACAAAAGGGGCCCTTGTGTTCTTAGCTGCCCCCCACAATGTCTCATTCTGCAGTGTTGGACTCTACCCAGAGCTTTGCCAAGTGAAGGGCTGTTAAGCCAGGGGTCCATTCTGCTGCTGTGTATACTGGCTGGGATGTCTGGGGCTACCAATTACACTCACTCAGATCGGTGCCCTTTGGTGTTGTCATTGGCAGGACCTGGCAGTATTGTCTGGAGAAAAGAGGATAAGGGAGTAAGCAACTCCCCACTGTTCTGCTGGCTCTAGCTCTCCTGGGCCCTGCTGCAGGGACCCCCTCTTTTTACCCCATTCCCCACTTCAGGGAGAAACATTTCTCTCCCTTCCTTTGATTCTCCAAGCATCTTACCCAAAGTTTCCCATAGCTTTCCCTCTTCGTTCTAGATGATCTGTTGATGATCTTTGCTACATCTGTGGGCCTCGTCCTCCTCTATCTCCTCCTCTTGGAGGAGATAATCCTCCCTCAGATGAAAGGATTTTATGGAATTACTGAAAGCCCCCTCCCCAGCCCCTACCCCCTGACCCCCTTACAAACCCTGCAGTGTGCTCAGATCACTACAGCGAGCACTCCCTCTGCTGCCGAACCCACAGCACTGCATGGTGGCTGCGCCCGCCTCTCACCTCTGCACTCACCTCTTCCCCTCCATTGCCTCCTCTCTTTGCTGCTGTTTCCATGTTCCAAGCTGACTTTGGGGCATCTCTCCCACCCCCGCCCCAGCAGCATTGACTTTGGCAGATTTCTGGGAGACCAGCAGTGTCCTAACTTGTTTATTTTCCGGGCCTGATGTTTGCAGGGACTTTCTTGGAACCAGAAGAGAAATCATCCCATGTCCTTATGCAATGGCTCTGGTGGCTCTGACAGATAAATAAAGCCCTTGGCCCCTCTACCCATCTACCTTTTCCAGCAGAGCTCCTGAGTTGGTCCCGAAGGCTCCCATCACCGGCGCATCTGCCCACGCCTCTCTGGAGCAGCCATGCGGTGCCTCGTCCTGCTTCTTTGCCTTGCTCAGCTCTGGGGCTGCCAATCTGTCCCTCTTGGTGGAGGGATGACTTTCAGGGACCTGAACTGTGATGACCCTGAAACAGAGCGAGCAGCTGCGGTGGCCATGGTCTACCTCAACGCCAAACTTCTTCAGGGCTACAAGAAAGCCTTGAACCAGATTGATAAAGTGAAGGTGTGGTCTCGGGTAAGTGAACCTGCTATGGAGGAGTTGGAAGAATGTGCGTGGCAAGTTCAACTTGGCGACTCCAAAGAGCACATTTCCCTGCATAAGTGGAACTGCAGGGGTGAGATCTCTGCTTTTTCCATGCATGAAGAAAGGGTCAGGCAGAGTTCAATAGAGGAGACATTCTTTACTGTAGTCCCAGGTCTCAAGGAGGGTCTTGTATGGGGGGGACCATTGGAGAATATGCAAAAGGTTTTGAAAGATATTTTGAAGATCACTACAGAAAGTGTAACTTCACTAGGAAACTAGGGCCTAAGAGACAGGATTCTCATGTCAAATCACCACTGGCTAGAAATCATTTATCTTTTTTGGCTTCCATTTCTCTGAGGAAGACTGAGAGTGAATGAAATTAACATTTGACAGCTGTGACAGGTCCTTCCTCAAATATCATTTTCTTATCCCATCTATGCTCCAGGCCTGCATGGTAGGTAGTGCATATGAGAAAACTAAGGATCTGACATATTAGGACTTTTCTTTTTTTTTTTTTTTTTTTTTTGCCCAAGGTCATACAATTATTAAGCATAGGGCTGGGATTTGTTTCCAGAACTGTGCTCCTTCCTTTACATGAGCTGCCTTCCAAAGACCTACCTCTCAGAGAAGTCGGCACAAACAGGATTCACTTCCTCACATGCTGGACAAGAGACGAACACAGTGCCAAGGCAGGGACAATGAAAAACAGCAGGCAGATATGCCAGAGTTATCAGCTTAGGGATTTAGAGAGGTGGAGAAAAAACATCTGCCTACTGCTTATTTTAAATTAGATCGTGTATCTGATCGAGGATAATTCTTTCAGCAAATGTTGATTACAAGCTTTCTGTGGGCAAGAGTCAGTGTTGGGTGCTATGGGAGATATTAAGTTGAACCATATGAAATGCCATTTTTGTATATCTAAACCAGTCATATATTGGCATTTTTTTGTGGTTCAACATCTTACAAGGGTGAGAAAAAGTGCCATTGAGAGAATTATGATCTAGGAAGGTAAGTAAGGTAATTATAGGACATCTGGACTGACTGACATCTGATCTCACAATGGCACAAAATATTTGAAATCGGGATTGCCCCAGATGGATTTTAGAAGAGCTGCAATCATACTGAAGTCCATTGGTGGTTCAGAGTAGACACCTATCAGTTCAGGGGATAAGACCCAATATGCATACTGGAAAGAAAGGTATTGAACAGGCAGACATTGGGATTTTCACTAAAGGCAGAGCCTAAGAGTTACTTTCCTTGAGAAACGCTGGATCCTATTCTCTGTAGCTCTGAATATTTTCAGGATTAAACTAGGGTGAACCCACACGTCAGAAAACACTGCTTCTTCCAGGAGGGGAGACGCCGAAGCTTTGAGCACTAGGGCGGCGGGCAGAGCTGAGCTGAAAGGAAAAAGGCAAATTTGTACCTTCTGTATTTCCTGGGCATTGAAGAAGGATGTAGAAACAGGGAACTGAGAAGAAAAGCTCCAAGGAGATGTACAAGCTGGGCTACGGTTGCCTAGCGCCTTACACGTCTGCCTGGGGAGGCGAGTTCTGCCCTTTACTACCAGCAGGGGAAGTCAAGAGCAACAACTGTGCATCCAGCTATCTACAAACCCAAAGACAAAAAGTCAAAAACTTTTCCCTTTAGATGGAAAAAGAAAATGGAAAAGGAAGAAAGCCGATGATGAAAAGGGAGGAAGAAAAAGTGGAGGGAAGGTGGAGAAATTAGATATGCTTCAACACCTTTATTTTGCTGACTCACTGAGAGAAGTCCAAGCTGACATTTTCAAAACACTACTTAAAGGGTGAAACTTTAAATATTCAATAAAGATGAGCACTCATGTTTAGCCTCCAAGTAGAGTTCTGCATGGTGACTGGCTCCATCAAGTTGTTTAAAGCAAGCACTTTTCCTCCCTGCAAACCCCATTCAGAGCTTGCCCAGACAACTAAGGAAAACACGAGCAGCTCATTCCATTACCCACAGGCCAACTGGGAGTTAGATGGAGGTGCAAACTAACCATAGGGATGACTTCCCCTCAGGTCTCCAGCAGAGATGGGTTCAAGCCCACTGGGGGCTCATATTTTGGGTGGCTCAACAGAACAGGGGAAATGACTGCTCACCTCCTTTCAATGCCTCCCCAGGGGCCCATGGGAGAGGTGTTTGAGCTTGAACTGGATACCTTGGAAACCACCTGCCACGCCCTGGACCCCACCCCTGTGGAAAACTGCACCGTGAGGACAGTAGCCCAGCATGTGAGTGCCCTCCGGCTTAACTGTGGGTGGTGCCCCTACTAGGCCCACTGTGGTTGTGCAATGAGCAGGCCCATTTTATCCTGTCTGCATTCCAGGCTGGCCCTGGTGTGGTTTCTAACAGTGCCATGTAGGCCGCTGTCCTTTGAGCTGATTTTTGCAACGGTCCAACTTTCTTGCGGCCCTCCCTAAAGCCAGAGGTTGTCAAATTTCAGTATCAACCAATGAAGATGGTTTTGTGAGGCTGGCCTGTGACAACTGGGCCTGAGGGCCTGGTCCTCCTGGGAGAAAAGGTGGAAGGCAGCCCTCCTCCTGGGCCCTCACTGTGGGCGTCTTTCCCCAGGCTGTGGAAGGAGACTGTGACTTCCATGTGCTGAAACAAGATGGCCAGTTTACAGTGCTGTCTGCAAAATGTGATTTCAGCCCAGGTAAAGATGATCAGTCTTACTATTTTAATCTTGAGATCTGAGGAAGGGATCTGAATTGTTTTCAGTGTAAGTACTTTTAGTCACTTTGTTGACAAGGAAAGGGAGAAGATAAGATTCCTGGGTTTGCAGATTTGAAAACTGTTTTTTAAGGAACTGTTCTCTCTGGAGGTGAAAAATGCCCCTTTGATGGGCTCCTGCAAGAAAGATCAGAACGACAGAAGCCAACGGGAAGGGTCTGTTAGTAAGAAGCAGCAAAACTAATAAAGCAAGGGTTAACTTTTCTAAATAAGCAAAGCTGGGGTGAACCCCACAAAATTCCAACCTAATCTGGGGTGGGTGCTTCTCTCTGTGCATAGACTCTGCAGAAGACGTGCGGAAGGTGTGCCCAAAATGCCCCCTGCTGGCCCAGCAGAACAACACTGACGTGGTGCTGGCGGTAAAAAAGGCGCTGGCTGCTTTCAATGCTAAGAGCAATGGCTCCTATTATCAGCTGGTGGAAATTTCCCGGGCTCAAATTGTGGTAAGACTGAGAGTGAAATTTCTGACAATTCTGTAGCACTTTGGGGAATACACGTGGTGAAACGGGTGAGGGACAGAGCAGGTGCAGGGGCTGCAACAAAGAGGACAAAGTGGGTGGTGGGAGAAAAGGGAAAGAAGAGGGCTTGGGGTAGAGGACCGTGAGTGTCCAGAGGACCAAAGAAGCCTCTGCGCCTCTCAGTGCTAAGGTGCTGTCATGGAAGACAGCTCCCACACAGATAGGCAGGTCCTCAATTCTTCCTTCTAGTTCCAGCTGGGCTTCCTGTTCAGGGGTGGGAGTGCCCATGCAATCCGGGCACTCTCTAAATTTAGGATGCCCACCTCATCCTCACTCATCACCCCTGCACAAATAACACTCTTCTAATCAATTAGTAGAAAGGGAGGTGCCTACTTATACTAAAAAGCATATATAATGCAGGAGCCGAAAGTGGCTTTTAAATTACTAAAAAAATTTAATTGTAACACTTCACTATTCCAAGTGTCTGTATACTCCAAGAGCTATGAAAAAACAACAGCAAAAGCATCATTCATATTTTCACCTACATTCTCCATTTGATCCTGCTCCATAAAAAAGGTGGGAGAGGGGTTCGCCTCTTCACTCTCCTGCCCCATCTGCAGTAGCCTGTGTGTGTGGGCGGTGCTTGGGGAGGGGGGTGTTCATGCTCAGGTCAGGGTAAGGTCAGCCTTCAAAAACTGCTCCCTGGAAGCCTCTGGGCTATGCAGCTGCTGTATGGAATGTGCGCCCTGGCCTTGGGCGGTGGCTTCCTCCCACCTTTCCTTCCGGCCTTTTTCACGATAGGTCACGTTTTCCTCACAAGCATTTCATTTCTTCTCATCAGCCTATTCCACCTTCTACCTACGTGGAGTTTGTAGTGGCTGCCACGGACTGTGTTGCTAAGGAGGTGACAGACCCAGCTGTGTGCAACTTGTTGGTGGAAAAGGTGAGTGAGCATAGGCCCCGGGGCAGCAAAGCTGGTCCTAGAACACAGCAGGTAAGCAAGTGAGTAGCCAGGGCTGCAGAAACAGCCAGCAGTGCAGCGTGCCCACTCCCTGGGGATCTGGGTCCTCTGGGGTGTCACCTGCCTCCTTTAGAAGCAAATCATCTCACCCACTGGAAGCCCTTGGAGTGAGGAGAAAGACAGGCTATTTCCTAATTAAGCTGAGTCGTGCTGGATGACTGCGGGTGCAAGGTGTAGACCATCAGGGTGGACCTCTGACTTGAAAATGTTTAAGTCCTGGAGCTCTTATGTCCATGTCTAGAAATTCAGCTTAAAGAAGCCATCTTAGATATTTGACAGAAATGTATCTGTAAAGATGATTTATCATGGACACAAAATAACCCAAAAAAGATTTCAATACCCATCCTAAGGGGGTCATTGAATAAAATATGACACATCAGTAAATAGAAAATTATGCACACCCTAAATATTATGATCTCAAGGAATAATGAATGGTAGAAGATGCCATGCTATAGTAAGTGAAAAACACAGGATACAAAATGGTATTGTCACAAATATCTCAATTTTTAAATAATGCTTAATAGTATCTAAAAATAAGAAAGACATGGTTGTGAACAGAAATTCTCCTGGGTCACCACCATTTTTGGGATTATAGGTGAGCTTTTTCACTCTCAAAGAATCTATTGTCTGTATTATACATCAATTTATTTATCGCCTAACTTCTCTAAGCAGAAAACTCTAAACTTTGGAAAAGTGCCTTCTTAAAAAGGAATTAAGAATTTCAGTTTTTTTGCCTTGATGTGTTAAAGTATCAGTGACTGAGGGAGAAGTCCATGTTTTGAATCAGCTCATATAACTTCTCTCTTTTTGGACAGCAATATGGCTTCTGCAAGGGGACGCACATTCAGGGGCTAGGTGGGGAAGATGTTGAGGTTGCCTGCACCATGTTCCAAATACAGGTAATGACTTCTTGGATGTGCTTTCCCTCATCTTCAGAATTCATGAACGCCTAATGGTTATTTACTGTGTTAGTCATTTCAGGGTATTTGCTGCCCTGTCCTTCTGGCCCCATAATATAAATAGCACTGGGTATGTGAAATCATCAATAGATGAAAGGATGCTGTAGCTATGTCACCCCCCCCCAAAAAAAAAAAAACTGGTGGCTACAGGGTAGAACTACTCCAGTGGGAAGTGACAGGGCCACTTTTTGATTATAGAGGTTTGGGAGTGGTTTTCTGACTTTGCAGAGGCCACATCTGCCTGGCAGCTTCTAGTGGCTGTGGGTATAGATGATAAAGAGGGTGATGCTGTTGGTGAAGGTTAAACGTGAGGTGGGGTGCTTTTGCTTGTGGGACTTGCGTGTATAAATCCACTGTCCCCCTCACAGTTGGTGAGGGGCTATTATAGACTTGTTATCAATACTTTGCACAATACTTTGCACCTAGGTAGTTCCTTGTTGCCAGATTCTTTCCACATAAAATGAATGCTGTGAGAGAATTAGGGGAAGCTTCCACGCAGAGAGAGCATGGGTGGCCTGGTCTGGGAGGAGAAAAGTGAATGACCTAAGGAAATGGTCCTCTATTTGCATGTGTTCCCACAGCCCATACCAGCCGGCGCCAATGTGAAGGTGCCCACACCTGCGGTGGATGTAGCTGCACCTGCACCTTCTCCAGCTAATCCAGCTCCTGCGGCCCTGGTGGCAACATCCAAGGCAGCTCCCCCAGGACCCCAGGTGTCTCCGGCACACTATGACCTGCGCCATTCCTTCTCGAGTGTGGCCTCAGTGGAGTCAGCCTCAGAAGAATCATTCAGTGTGATAAAAAAACCCAAGCTGGCCAAGCCGAGCTCTCCAGCTGCTGCTGGTCCACCGGTTTTCCCATGCCCCGGGAGAATTAGACACTTTAAGGTCTAGATGAAGGTCAGGGATGAGAAATTTTGGCACAGAGAGCATAGCCGCTATTGTGTCCAAGAATCTGGGTAAGGGTGGAGATCTTGTCTACTAACAAAGTAAGTGTTCCATGTGGTTTGGAAAAACCAAGTCCTGAATCCCAACTTCTCTCCATACCTGAGGACAGAAACAGAGGGGGTGATGGTTATGTTTGATGGAAGGCATATGGCTGACAATTTGGTTATCATTGTTTGAATGCTGTGCCATCACTGTTGGGTTCTCTGCCTTCTGTTTGACCTTGCAAAAACAATTAGAACTGTGACTCTAAGAGGTGCTCTTGTCAAGTTTATATCTGCTTATTAATAAAATTGTCTAAAGGACATTCCTTAATTAAAAGGTTCTAAGCTAATACTTGGTCATGATTATTTCCTAGTTCATGAGCCTCACAAAAATCCCTTAGCAAAATCACAGTAGAAATTCAAAAATAAGTAAATAAATAAATAATAAGTTGCTATATACACTGTAAATCCAGAGGTTATATCCATTTTCTATGAAGAAAATAATTCTTTTAATTTCATAAAGGAACTTTGTGCAGAAATATATACAAAGCAATCACTGGTTTTCCCCAAGCCCTGATAATATGGATTGGTAATTAGCACTGGAACTTCTCTATAGTTATATATGTTCATTATTTATGTTTAAAATAATTGTTGATCGCCCCATATACAAGCCCCTTTATTACATAGGATTGGTATTTCTAGCCAATCTATTGTAAGGCCTTAAGTTAAAGCTCTGGTTTATAGTATAATAGGAGGAGGTGAATTGCAGGCATATATGTAAGACACAATGCAAGTTCTTGAATAGTTTAAGGGGATAAATATTTTACATTATAGAATGATGCCTAGACGATTCCCACTTTTCTCTACTAGTGTTAAGTTGTTCTGAGCAACCTTAGTGGTCCTTTCAGGTGGAATTTTAATGGCTAGTACTAACAGCTTGAGAGGCTTCACTTGAACCAAGAAGAGTTAAACAAGCATTGACACTAACATTATCACTCCTGCCTAGAGTTTTGCCAACAGTCCAGTAAAAATAAGGAATGCCAGGAAGGTAGAAGAACCACTAAGTATCTCAGAAGCCAGGGAATTAGAGGAAGGTATGGTCAGTCAGGCTAAATGCTGCGAAAAAGCAACAAGAAGTGAGGACACAGGAAGGGCACTGGGTTAGTAACCAAACTGGTGGTCATGGTGACCGTACAGGACATGGCGACCAGCAGCAGAAGCAGTTTCACTAGGAATGTAATTCACTAGTGAATGTAAAAGCTTGGTGGCAGAGGATTGCCTGGTGGTGTCTGGTGAGCAAATGAAGAGGCGCCTGTGTTCCCCTCTTCAGTAATGCTGATGATTAAGGGGGAGAGAGATAGATTGTATTGTAAAGGTGTAACTGTGTGGGGTTAAGACTTTGTTTTCAGGGAAGAAGAATTTTGAGAATTTAGGGCAAAAAATAGGAAGAGATGGAGGATAGAGGGCGGGGAGATGATGGCTGGGGAGATACACAGTGGAGAGGTGGAAAATGGTGGTCTGGGCAGGATTCTTCCTTGAATGACCTTGCAAGAGGATCCTGAAAAGATACCTTTCACCCAACAGTAAAAAAAGAGTCATCTGCTTTCCACCCTTGCTACACACAGGTGTGTCTGTGAGGGAGCACCTAGATATCGAATTGTGTGTCATGGCAGGCAGGTGGTCCATAAGCAAGCCAAAGCAACTCTTGTAAAAAAGGGAAAGAGTAGCTTTCTGATGCTTTTCCCCACGAGGATTCACGTGCCCACAGGTCTACAAAGCAGGGCGTGCAAACCCCAGCAACACACAAGATTAGTCACTGGCTTGTGGGGAAAAGCATCAGAAATCTACTCTTTCTGGTTTTAGTACTTTACTACATTATCGGTTGCATACAACCACCATATGACAGCGACTTCTTTCCTTTTAAATGTACTTTATTTTATAGCAATTTTAGAACGACAGCAAAAATTAGCAGTAAAAATGGGAATTTCCCATATTTGTGTCCCCATTCTCCACAGCATCCTCATTATTAGCATCCCCCACACAGTGCGACATTAGTTATAATCAACGAACTTCCATGGACACGTCATCACACAATGACCCAATGTCTATCTTTCATATGAGGGTTCGCTCTGGTGTCACACATCCTACAGGCTTCGATAAATATAGAGTGATGTGTACTACATTACAGTATCACATAGAGTTTCGTTGTCATAAAAATCCTCTGTGTTCTGCCTAGGTCTCCCACTCTCACCTCCATCCCCAGGCATCCACTTATCTTGTTAGTATCTCCATAGTTTTGCCTTTTTAGAATGTCAAATAGTTGTAACCATGTAGTGTGTGACCTTTTCACATTAGATTTTTAATCTAGTAATATGCATTACTGTCTTTGCCTTTTTCTTTTTTTGAAATGATTCTTAAAAGAATTTTTTTTCTGGATAAGGATTTGAAGATACATTAATTCAATGTTTTCTCAAATTGAAAATTTTGGGTAGACTGAATTAGAACTCAAGATTCAAGAAGCCTTTTTTGCATGTCTGTCTAAACTCTTCAATTTCTTAAAACATTATATGGCCTATGGTATGAGTAGAACCGTATCAACGTAAAAACATTTTTAATTTCCTAGTAAAATTACAACTAGATTCAGAAAATTCTGCAATATTCATTTGCTTTGGCTTCTAAGGTCACAAATTATATATAGTCATATATATGTGTATTTATGCATGTATGCACATAATATTTTAAATGGTGCCAAATAGTATCATATGCAGTATTTTCTTCCCTGAAATAAGATCTTTGAAACTTACCTCTGTTTCTAAGAACTTATTATCTTATAAGAAAACAAAACTTAGGGCCTCCCCGGTGGCGCAGCGGTTAAGCACTGAGCTGTGGAGCTGTCGGCAGCGGCGACGCGAGTTCGACGCCCGGCCGGGGAGAATCCCACATGGCGCGCGGCAGACCTCTCCTGCCTCGCCCGCTGCTCCCCTCAGCAGTGTATTTCTGATCTGCCTCGTCTGCTCCCTACTCTGTCTCTGGTGAATCCTCTCACCGCCCCACGCCTTTGGCCTGTACCCCAGCTTGCATGTATAAATAAATCTTTAAAAAACAAAACAAAACAAAACAAGACTTAAATATTTGTAGTGCATCTGAGGCCATCAAAAAGTATATTAAAAAGTACTCAACACCAAGGATCTATGTTTGTACTAATAACTAATGTAATTTTTAAGTTTAAATTGTGTCATGAAGTGTATTAGAAAAAAATATGCATGATATTTATTTTCTTTTTAAAGTGTTTACTTTTACAATATTTACAGTGTTTACTTTTATTTGGCAGCGAACTCTGTCTTATATTTTTTTAAATAAAATGTTTCTTGATATAGCATTGGTTATCATACTATATAAATTCTGGGCATACAGCTTCACACCTTGGTATATGTGTGTACCTCACTGCACCCCCCCCACTGTAGTTTTAGAGTCAAATTGCATTCACCAATGTCAAATTGCTCCTCCCTCTCACCCTATTTCCCTTCCCCTCCAAAAAGTATCATATTTTTCTTAGAGTCTAAGAGTTATTTTTGTTATATTTTGTTACTTTCATTTATAGTCCTTCAAGTCTTCTCATGGCTTAATAGCTCATTTCTTTTAAGAGTAATATTCCATTGTTTGGATATGAATAATTTATTCATTGATTCATCTACTGAAGGGCATCTTTGTTGCTGGAGAAGCTTGGAAATTATGAGTAAAGCTGCTATAAATACCCATGTGCAGGCTTTTGTGTGGACATAAATTTTCAACTCATTTGGGCAAATACCAAGAAGTGTGGTTGCTGGAATATTTATATATTGTAAGAAATGCCCCGCTGTCTTCTAAAGTGTAACATTTTGCATTCCCACCAGTTCTGTTGCTCCACATTCGCACCAGCATTGGCTGTTGTCAGTGTTTTGATTTTGCTTTTTAATAGGAGTGTAGAGCTATGTCAATGTTTTAATTTTCATTTCCCTGATGACATATGATGTGGAATATCTCTGCATGTGCTTATTGTCATCTGCAAATCTTTGGTGAGGTTCAAATCTTTTGATGAGTTTTAAAATTGAGTTGTTGATTTATTTATTGGTGGTTTTTAAAAGATTTTTGTACATTTCCTATAAAATCCTTCATCAGACATTTCCTTTATAAGTATTTTCTCCCAATCTGTGGTATATCATTCACTCTCTTAAAGGGATTCTTTTTTTATTTATATTTACATAGAAATAAAGAAATTAAGCTTAGCTAATATTTAGCACATTCTATAACATTTCCTCCTTCTGCAGTAATTTTATACTTAATTTTGCTCTTCCCTCTTACTGCGCCAGCAAGGCACAGTGCAGATTCACAGTGCAGGCAGATGGGTAAAGGAGGAGTTCTGGAGCCCTTGGTGGCTTTTGCAGGCTTTTAATGATCTTTTGTAGTGAGGCATCCAGGTACAGGGCAGGCAGGGCAGTTGGGGGACCAGGATTCTGGCAGGCCTCCTAGCCCCCGGCAAATCTTCACTTTCTCTGGGCTCTCTGGTGTTCTTGTGGTCTCTCTGCTGCACCTCAAATGGTCCTCTGCTCCACACTCTGCTCTCTCCTACTGCTGCCTCTTCTGCTTCTGCTCTGTGACGCCGCCCTTATAGGTTGTCTCTCCAGGCCCAAGTGTGCCTACATGCAGGCCCACACCCTACTCCAGGTGCCCGCCATCAGCATGCGTGTGGGCCTGCAGGGGCCTATCATTGGTGGGAGGGTGGAAAAACCTGATGACTCTTTCATTTACCCTACACCTCTCTAATGGCCCTACACCCTCAGCGTGCAAACATACCCAATACCTTCCATGTGTTGCCTTCGCTAGTTCAGTTAAGCTTTTACTAACAGGAGCCTGAGCCAGCTTGTTTCAGTTTCCTAAATTCTCATTCATTTCCTGCAGTTTGGCTTCACCCCACCTCTCCACTGCACTGCTGCCAACAAAGGCCAGGCCCTCCTGCCTGATGAATCCAATAGACACTTGCTTAACCCTTATTTTATTCAAGCTTTCAGTGGCATCTGACCCTCTGAGCACCTTTTCCTTTTTTTATTAAATCCTTCATAGTCCATGCAGCCTGGTTTCTCCTCTCAATGTTCAACCTCATTCCTCTCTCATTGCACTATCACCTCTGTTTCTAGAGCAGGGTTCCCTCCAATGGTCTCCTTATTGATGACATCACCAGTCAGGGTTCAACCAGAGGGAACGGAATGAGTGGGAGGTATTTACAGGGAATTGAACTGTGAAATTGTAGGGGCTGGGTAAATATGCCCTGTAGGTCTCTCTCTGTATTTGATGACAGAGGTTGAGGTCCACAGTGTAGGCTTTTGTGAAGATCAATATTAAGTGGGGGGACCAGAGAAGGTGAAACCCCAAAAAATGAACTGGAATCTCATAGGGATGGACTAACAGCCTCCTTACCCACTGCTGATGTGAATACTGTTTGTTATAATATTTTTGAAGGGCATCAAAAGCATTTATATTATGTGTTGCTTTTAACCCAGTAATTCCCTTTAGACGCATTGCACTAAGAAAATAATTAAAGGTGTGAATGAACATACAACCACAAGAATGTTAATTGTAGTGTTGTTTATAATAGTGGCGTTTTGGAAGCAGTCTACATGTCTATCAAAGTGAATTGGTTCAAATAATTATATCAACTGGCAAGGTAATACTGTGTAGTCATTAAAATTAAGTTGTAAGCGGATTATTTGTGAAATTTTAATGATCTGTAGTTGGATTTTAAAAGCAGAATATAATTATTAAGTACAGTATTATTTGACATAAAAATGTGTGCAATATATGCATTAGAAAGTCAAAAAAGATCCATTCACTATTAACAGTGTAGTAGAAAATTATTTTCACCTTTTGTATTTCCTCCTTTTTTATTTTTCTATAATTTGCATTAATTGCTTTGCTAAGATTCCTTTAATGAGAAAGAAATTCGAAACAATTGTAGAAAGTTCTCCAAGCCATGCATCCACACCCATTAATAAGCATGAGTGCTTTGGGGCCGAAAGAAAGAAAAAAAACTATAAACTATTATGACTTGTGATTATTTCATGGAGCATGAATCACAGGAATGATATCATTTAGTCCTATAGGATAGAAACAGTGTCTCTGTTTTTATGGATGAGGAAAGTGATTGTCAGAGGGGTTAATTGCGCCTATGCCTGAAGCTGGTCAGAGTGTCCACTCAGCCGCTGCAGCCACTGCGCGCCATGATGGCCTTTCCATGACAGCACAGGAGCATCCAGCTCCCAGGCCAGAGCCCCTGAGAAGGGTGAAAGCACCTTCGTCCCTGAGGACTTTGTCCTCCAGGCAAGCCCACTGGGACCTGCATGCCTGCATGCACAGGAAATGGAGCAAAAGGTGGGGGCGTCTGCTGGCTTTGCCCTGTAGTTAATGGGTAAGAGTGTTGCCCGGAGTGCTGACCCAACAAGGTCCACAGAAGGAGAACAGCAAACACCACCCACTCATCCAGTGGGTTGGGAGGTTGGGTTCCAATTTGGTCTCCTGAGTGGTTTCAGGCCTGTCATCAAATTTCTCAGGAGGTGCTTGTGTCATTTAAAGGAAGTGGGGGTCGGTCTGCCCAGTGTCTAAGGACACTTCAATCTAGAACCCTCGACGATTCTCTGATAAGCTATCATCACACACAACATGTTGGAAGGACATCTCATGGGAAGGAAGATAAACAGAAACTAGCCTATCACCTCGAACACCCCATTTCCACCCATGCTCAGAGATTTTTTTTATCTTATTCATATTTTTGAAGTAAGGAATCTGACTTTCAGGAACTCTAAGGGACAGTTTCTCAAACTATGTGAAACTTTCTGCATGGAAATTCACACAATCTCTCTCCCTGTCTCCTCTTTATGCTTTTCAAGAATCTGAATCTATAAATTCCAAATTTCTAAAACATTAGTGAAGGCCACTGTCACAGAGTGGCAAAGGGCTGGCACATCTTTTCCCCTGACGGATCCACAGGAGTCTCTGCCCAGTTCAGCCGCAAGCCCTTCGCCTGGCTCAGGGGACCCAAGACCAAATGTTTCTTGCAGGGGCCTCCCTCAAAACATAGTCATTCTCCGCTTTGCCTGAAACAGACTCTGAGTACAGGAGGCCCTCGTCTCCACCCAGTGCTCCCCAACAGCCTCTTTTTCCTCTATGTGTTTCGAGCAGCTGGATCCTGAGAGTGTGACACCCAGTGCTGCCAGACACTCTGCCCGGAGTCCCCTGGGGTCTGCACTGCAATTTTTTGTTAATGATTTGTTGATTTGCCACGGTTTACGCAACTCTAATTTGGGGAGTACAACTTCTCTTTGTGCACATGCCTCACTCGCCCTGCACCAAAGTTCAGGGCCACGTCCCTGTAGCCTCCCTGCCTCCGTGCTGCCCCTGCCCCAAGTCTAGTGTTCTGGTAACCAGGTTAGTATTCATAGAGCCTACCACTTACTCTGCTGTTTTGCCAGTTCGTTTTCTTTGATAATTTATGTTCTGCAAGTGAATGAGACCATGAAAGTTTCCTTGTGAAGGAAACCTCACAAATATCTTGAACACTGAGAAGTGACATGGGAGTGATTGTAATAAAAAAAATAAAGTCTTCAGATATTTGTTCTCTATTGAAATCCTACTAATTGAAAGATTCTGGTGTAGTGGGGAAGGGACAGGAAATGTAAACGTTTCTATAACACTCTCCAGTTTTATGAAGGACTTTTCGGTCTTCCCTCCTCTATTAACCCACCTGGGTATTTTCACACCTATTCCCTGCTCTCACCTCCCTTCTCAGTGCCCATCCACCCCACTCTTAAAAGCACTAACAGGGATTGTTCAGGTCAGTTGGTATCTGGGAATTACCAACAAAAGGCATCATTGATAATGTTATATCTCAAGAGACATGCTACCATCATTGCCTCAACTCAATATGAACAGGGCCATTGACCATCCAGTGTGTGTGTGTGTGTGTGTGTGTGTGTGTGCACTTATGTTCATTATTTGCAGATTCTGTATTTGAGATTTCACCTACTATCTAAAATTCATTTGTAAGTGCCCAGTCAATACTGGTAGCACTTACTCCATCATTCACAGACTTGGTGAAAAATTTGAGTCTCACAATGCAGTGCAAGGTCCTGGTTGAGGTCAAACAAGGGGGTCCTCTGCCATCTTATTTCAGCTCTTATGCAGTAAATATATATACCTTCCTGGATATTTAATGCACTGTATTTTTTTTTGCAATTTTGTGCTCTTCATGATTTTGTTGTTTTACTTGGCCCACAACGATAGTACCAAAATGCTGTGTAGTACTCCTCAGAATAAGGTGTTCGTAAGATCAAAAAGGCTGAAAATGCAGGTGTTTGATGAGCTTCACTCAGACATGGGTTATAATGTCCTGGAGTTTAACGCTAGTGAACCAGCAATATGTATGAAACAAGATGTCATTAAACAGAAACACACATTGCATATTATTGATTAGTTTATGAAAATGGTGTGACTTGAGGACACACACACACACACACACACACACGACAATGTATTGTAATTTCTTCTTATCAATGTCTCTTCAGGTTACAAGTACTTTTTAATAGGGGCCCTATGTTAGTCATACTTTACGCTCCCTTCTTGCTTAGTACCTTGCCCTTGCAGCTGCTCAGCAGGAGGTTATGAATGAACAATTAATGATCATCTTCTAAAGCTGTATGAACCACACAGGAAATCCCCAGGCTATTGGACAAACCTGAAACCTCATGGCCACTCTTTCCTCATTTTCTTTAGGTGTTTAGTTTTGGAGGTGTGGTGATAAAGTCATTTGGAGTAGTAACAACTGAGTTAAGCAAATACCATATCTTATCTTTAATTTTATTCCCTGTTTACAGTCATATGTATTCATATTCATAACATGAGAAAGCCTTGGTTCCCTTGGATTCCCTGACTGAGTGTAAACACTGCCAATGTATCTAAGAAAGCCTGAATGGCCTTTGTAAAGGGCAAGGTCCATCTTATAAATTAATTAGTCTCTTTAGAAAATTACAGAAATGGGGCCTCCATGGTGGTGCAGCGGTTAAGCGCTGTGTCCTGGAGCTGTTGGCAACAGTGAGGAGAGTTTGACGCCTGGCCGGGGAGATTCCCACATGGCGCGTCAGACCTCTTCTGCCTCACCTGTTGCTCCCCTCAGCAGTGTATTTCCGTCAATCTGCCTGTTCTGCTCCCCACCCTGTCTCTGGTGAACCCTCTCACCGCCCCACACCTCTGGCCTGTACCCCAGCTTGTATGCATAAATAAATATATCTTTTAAAAAAAAAGAAAATTACAGAAATGTATAGAACACTGACAGTCAGTCTCTAAAATTTCAGTAAGGCTAGTGGGAAGTGCTGTTCTTGACCCTTTTCCTAAATTCAGTCCTGATGACCTTATTGATCCTTAGTGTTTTTACTATCAACTCCCACAGGTCATCTCCCACTGCTGGCTTTTCTTATTGGCAAACAGTGAACTTCTGCTCTGTAAATTTCAACTGCATATCCTGCCAGCATTAAGGCTGGCATTTGTTCCAAAATTTGGCTTATCTCATTCCTCTTTCACTCAAGGCAACTCCTTGCTTGTCCTGGTACTTCTCTTTCATGTTACTCCTCCCTCGTATTTTCCCCAGATCACAACTTGGCTGCCATTTTTGGCTGTTCTTCTCCCATGTCCCTCATTAACTGCTCACTGAAACCCATCACAGCATCTTGTATATTGATTGAACAGACTAAGGAGTTCAATTAGTGATTCAGTCCTAGGCTCAAATCACGAAAAATTTGTTCTTTCATGGCATTAGGGTCTAAAAGATTAGTCAGAAATTACTAAAAGTAATGGGAGGAGGGAGACTCAGGGCTGGAGGCTAGATCAGCTCAGAAAAAGCGTCAAGCTTCATGGACCCAGGGCTTCAGCTGAGGTGCAGGGATCATCTGTGAGATCAGGTGCGAATGGAAAGTGAACATCTGCACTCATACAGTGCTAGTGGGAGTGTGACTCTTGGAACCCATGTGTAATGCTGCTGCTGGAAATGCCTCAAGATAGATTACATTTGGCTCTAAAATGTAAAATCTTCTCGCTGGGACATCACATTATATTTATGACACTGGTCAACGAATTTTTACAAAAGTCATGTCACTGAAATAAAATTAGCCATTTCCTATCAATTTGTATGTGCTCAACACAAATATGATAGTCAAATTCTAATTTTGGCTCTAGTTTTTTTTTTGTAATCTGCAATAAATTGATGTTTACATCACGAAAGCATGCCAATAGTAATAGGCCTACTGTTAATACCTGTAAAAAAATCAAGTCATAGACTACTTCTTAGCTTTCTTCATTTGTCTCTTGTACAGCTGTTCAGGAATAGAATAAATGGAAGACGGTTTCCATTGTGCAAATGCTCAGCCTTAAGACTCAGTTTCGAAGAGTCTAGAAATAGTCTCCATTCTTGTGGATCATGAGTGATTTCTAAGGCATTCATGAGGCCCTTAATATCAGAACAGAATATCAGAGTACTTTCGTTTCTGAAGAAAGGCTCCAACTGCTGGTGGTGCTTTCAATAGAAAGTAATTGTGACATCTTCTTCTAGAAGATTCCATTGTTGGATCCTAGCAATTCTGCCTTGTTCTTGGATAAGTCCAAATCGCGAACAAGGTCATTTAGTTCTTCCTGTGTTAGTCTGTGTGGGGTTGATGATGCACCACAGTGAAAATGTGGATCACTGCATGCTGATGGAACAGGAAAAGAATAGGTCGGCTCACCCTTGTCCTCATCAGATGAATCAAGAGAATATTCTGCTGGAGGTTCTGGAATAGGAAGTCCCTCACCATGTGGAACTGGTCTCAATGCAGACAGAATGTTTGGGTAGACTATTCTCGACTGCTTTTGCTTCGTTATTCTGCCAGAAAGAGGAGGAACCAAGCAGAAGTAACAGTCTTTTAGGTGGTTGCTTGGCTCTCTCCACACCATGGGGACTGCAAACGGCATTGATGGTCTTTTGCCATTGAACCACTGTGACAGCTGTGTTGTACACATAGCACAGCATATATGCGGGGCCCATGGCTTGTCTTGATCACCAACCTTGCATCCAAAGTAAAGATGATAAGCCTTCTTCACTTGAGAAGTGATACTTTTCTTCTGGTTGACAAATGTCACTTCCCCACAAATAGAGCAGAAATTGTCCACACTATTAACGCACTTTCGAGGCATTACTGTTCTGTATTGTGCCTAAATGGATAAAATAATAACAGTTTTACGGAACAGTAGCTTAAACTGTCTCACACAAAGTCTGAAATATTTTCAGCGCTCAACCTTTCCTACAAGGCTTTGTATGGTGCACTGCTGACGTCAGCTTACTTCAGCAGTTGCCTGGCAGTAGTATTACATTGCATCAGAAAATGATGCAATCAACTCTGGATGATGTGTGCATGATGGTATTATGCAATGCGATGCAATATTGCATCATTCAAGGCTGATTTAGGATGTTGTTGCAGTCCTACTGGATAAATTTACACGGTGAAACATACAAAATGAGTTATATGAAATATCTTCAAAACGAGAGCTAATAAAAAAATTTCAGGGTTCTATTCATGTTCAGCACACCAAGCTACTACAGATTAGGGCCTTTTTAACTCAGTAACAATCTCACTGCTGAGCAGTGTGATTTCCTGGAATTTGGTGCTAGGTGGCTTGGTGTATCATAACAAATAACTTAGACTGAGTGACTTCAACAACAGAAATAATTTCTCAAAATTCTGGAGGTTAGAAATCCTTGGGTAGAATTTCAAGGTCAGGGTGCTGACTTGGTTGGGCATGTGAGGAGGACATTTCCTGCCTTGTAGGCAGTCACCTTCTTGCTCCATCCTCATGCAGTAGAGAGCGAGAAAGCAATGATATTATCATCTTCTTAGGGCAACAGTCCCATCTTGAGAGCTCACCCCAATGATGCCATCCAACCTGGTCATCCCCTCAGACTCATGCACTTTCCTTCTTCTCTCTAAGTACTTCAGGGCTATTTCTTAAGAACAGCACATTTTCTTACATAATCATAGTCTGGTTTTCAAATTCAGAAAGTTTAACACGCATTATACAACTTGCATTTCATGTGCATATCTCCAACTGTACCAATGTTGTTCCCTAAAGTAATCTTTCTACCTTATCCGAAGATTTATCTAGGATATTTACTTATTGTCATTTTAATCTCATTTACTCTAGAAAAATAGAGTTCTACAGTTTACTAATTGATGTTTTGGTAATTTTTTTCTCTACTTGTTCTTTTTGCTTATTAGTTTATTTACTTAGTTTTTTATTGAAGCTACATTGGTTTACAACACCATGTGGTTCAGAGGCATAGGATCAGACCCCTTCAGACGCATGTCACCACACCACCAAGGCACCCAGTTTTCCATCATACTCCATTGTACCCCCATTGTACCCACTTTCTCCCAACTCCTCCCCCTTCCACTCTGGTAGCCTCAATTCTACAGTCAGATTTCTACGCTATCTTATTGGTTTGGTTTTGTCTGACCTTTTGCTTTGTTCTCTATATTCCACATGTAAGTGAAACCACCTGGTATTCTCTTTGTCCTTCTGACTTATTTCATTAGCATTATCCCCCTATAACTCCATCCATCATGCTGTTGCAAATAGCAAGAATTTGTCTTTTTTATAGCTGAGTCCCATTCCAATGTGTGTATACCATATCTTCTTAATCCACTCATCTTTCTTTGGGCATTTATGTAGTTTCTATAGCTTGTCTATTGTAAACAGTGCTGTAATGAACATAGGAGTTCATGTATCCCTTCAAACTATTGTTTTTGTAACATGATTTGACATTTTTGAAGAGTACAAGCTAATGGTTCTGTAGACTGTCCATCAATTCAGGTTTGTCCAATCCTCATGATTAGATTTAGGTTATGCCATTCCCTTACCCCAGGAATATCAAAGAGGTGAGGTTGTGTCTTCAGTGCATCACATCAGGAAACATATGGTGTCTGTTTCTCCCATTGGTGGTAGTGTAAGATTTGATAGTTTAGTTACCATGGCATTGTTCTCTCCCCACCCCCAACTTTATTAAGATATAATTGATATATAACATATGCAAGTTGAAGGTTTACAACATGATGATTTGATATATATTTTATTGCAAAATGATCACCATAATCAAGTTAGTTAACACATCCATCATCTCACAGATTAACAACTTTTTTCTTTTTTCTCATGGTGAGAACATATAAGATCTACTCTCTTAGCATCTTGCCAGCACACAATACAGCACAGCTACCTCTAGTCACCAAATTGTATGTGGATCTAATGATCCTCAGAACTTATCCTATAATGAAGTTTGTACCTTTGATCAGCACCACCTATTTCCCCAACCCTCCAACCCATAGCCTTCGTATTTCTTCATCCTGTCTCCTTAATCCCCAGCATTAAGGGCAATCAAGAGAAGAAGGAACTGAACTATAGCTGAGCTTCCCCTGAGTGCAAAAGTGCCAAACCTGCAACTTCTGCATGAGCGTGTGTCCTGCAGTCAGGTCTGCCGCTGTCACCTTCTCAGATGTCACCACATGTAGGGTATTGGAAAAGACACATCATTTGGGGTGACACTGTTAGCAAATGACGATGAGATACTGGTCAACAACTTTGGGAGGCTTCTCGGCAGTGTTAATACCCCTTCCTTTCTTTGATCAGTGTGTGGGTATGTCCTGGTTTGGGTGGAATTAGTAATAAGCCCTGTAGTTGTAGTGAAACCCATGAGAGCCAGCACCTCTGAGGGAAGGAGGCCTTCAGCAGGGCAGCAGCACCCTTGAGAACCAAGCATGTACACACCGGTGTTCCAGCCTGCCTTCCGACCTTGGTCTCTCAACAGTGGTCATAGCTTTTAACCTATTAATGAATTGTTACCCTGGAGCCCCAGAGAAAGAAGAGTAGATTTAGAATGTGATTTGGGACCTGTTAATATGCAATTTACTTTGATTTTGACTAAATAGGTCTTTGTTTAAAGAAAAGAACCTAAATAAAGCTAAGAAGAACAAACTCTAGTCAGATACCCAAAGTGCCTAGTACTTTCCATGGTGCCTCATGTTGGTCACTGAGGTGTTTAACCCTTTCCTGATTAACATGAACAGTGACACAGGTGTCAGGAAGGAAAGCCTGAAAGCACTTGTCCCTCTGGCCCTAGGGCCCCAGGCTCCACGCCTGAGACGAGTGGGAGTGTGGCCGAGCACACCAGCTGGAGGGCGGTGCCAGGGCACCAGGGAGGGTGTGAGAATCCTGCACATTCTGGTTCAGGCAGAACCCTGGACACAAGCAGAATCCAATCATGACCAACCAGTAGCCTTGATGTCAGTGTTTATTATGATTTCCTAAGAAAAGATTAGGAAACAAATTTGTTTACATGTACAAATTAATAGAGATTGCTCAGAGACCTAAGGTTAGAAAATTTGGCAAATCCTCTTCCAAGTACTGACTCAGGGAAATCTACCTTTACAATTCAAGGAGATAAAATGGGACATCATGTTTCAAACACTGGTCACAGGTTCAGACTGTGATTACAAAACTGCTCCGCTTGGCTTTGTAGAGCATTATATAAAGCCACATCCCTGCGGTTCCCTGTACCGACGCCTCCTGTGCTTTGCTCCCCACAGAATGGGTCTGCTCCTGCCCCTGGTGCTCTGCGCCCTGGCTGTGGGCTCTGGGGCTACATCTCCACCCCAGGAAGTCCCCAACCCACGGGAGCCTTTACGCTCCCGTGGCTGCAATGACTCAGATGTGCTGTCCTATGCTAAGTTCGCCCTGGGGGACATCAACAGGGACCGCAAGGATGGCTACGTGCTGAGCCTCAACCGAGTGAGCGATGTCCGTGAACACAGACAGGCAAGTGATGGTCCCTACCCGGGGAGGTGCTCGCTGGGCTG
>PVIJ01019322.1:0-23860 GCA_004024925.1 Scalopus aquaticus
CTTATGTATTAAGTATAAAATGACTACAGGGCAAAGTGGCCAAATAGAAGGATTTGTGTTTCTTTCTTTGATTTAGTTTCTCAATGGATTCATGTCAATATAGACTATGTTTAGTTATGTTTGCTATACGTCCTTACAGCTAACAAGGAAAACAATTTTCTACTCCAAACATTGTCAACTGCAAGAATATTAAAATGAAATCCAAATTGCAAGTCTCATGTGGAGAGGATTAACTTACTTTTTCATTATTAAAGGTTTACGATGTCAAAACATAAACCTTAAAAGCTTGCCAAATGTTACCAGGACCAGGTATCAAAAGATGGAATTGATTAATGATAATGATCCCTGGGCAAGGAGGGATGAAATGCAACCTTGATCATCTCTACCCCTCACATTTTTCATTTTAACTGTTTCATACACTCTGAGTTCACAGCCTTCTTACTGCAAGCACTCCCTTAACTTTGTCTAGGTGGTGGCTACATGGGTGTAACCATAGGTAAAAGCTGATCAAGCTATATATTAAAGACTTGCATATATTAACACTTTTACTAGTGTTAAGAGAATTTTAAAAATCAAGGGAAACCCCATTAAATAAAAATAAAAAGCCATTAATGATAATTATGGAGATACTTATCATTTAGTCATAATATACAGTGTAGTTGCCCACAGACTACAAGCGACCTGAGGGCAGAAACCACTTCATCCATGACTCTTGCCCTTTGTGTAGGACATGCTGAGCCCGCTGCAGGGAACAGTGCCTGATGGTCTCTGGCAAGGGAAACCCAGTGTAGCCAATGACTCACCCCCAGAGGGAACAAGAGTCACAGGTGCCAAAGAGCACCTTAGAGAAAAGTATGCATTTGACCTACAGGACATGAAGCACCTAGTTTACAAAATCTAAGTGCGAGAGGGTTTCTCCTCCTCCTCCCCCAAACCTATAATAGCTAATAATATCTGTGTATCTGCTAGAATTTTTCCTATCTAATTATTTAGAGAGAAGTAGGAAGACACTGATCTTTTCAGTTCTCCCTATATTGACTGGTATTCATAGTTCATCCTTTCCTTTCTCCATTCTTCTGGAAACAAGTGGTTCTGCCTCACTGACTTTGAGACTTTGTTTTCTTCTTTGGGACTCTACTCTATATCCACTACGGCCTGATCTCTACCTCACACTCACTCTTCCCCACTCATTTTTCTGAGCCTGGGAGCTGACTTCTGCTTTCTATCACCCAATCTAGAGACTTCTATGGTAACTGTAATGCATCCCTCTTCTAAAGACATTTTCAATGGCCAGAACCTCATTTTGCAAGATGCTTACTCATCCGTTTTGGCTCTTTATATCCTACTATTTTTAACATGCCAATTTCTAACAATGGTCTTTAGAATTGCTGCAAAGTGGTCTATTTGCCAGAGCAAAAACAAGTAAGAGATAATTTTAGTGGTTAATGTACAAGCTGGATATTAAAATCCTAGTTTTGTTGCAGCTCAGAGAATTGGCCAGAGAATATGGGTCAGACCATTAGAATAAATCTAAAAAATACAGAGGACATTCCACAGCAGCCAATAGAACCTTTTATAGTTGATTAGCTGTACATGGGTAATAGGCTGTACGTAAAGTTAACAAATCTGGCTTCAGAGGGACAATGCCCTAATAATCTTCTTGTCTATCCATATGATTATTGTTCTTACTATTATTTTAAATGATGCACTCATAATTCAAGGGTCAAGTGTTCTCTACTATAATTCCCTCACAGCAAATCAGTCTACAGTACATGTGACTTACAATGAATTTATAAACCTGAAAAGCAGAGAATCATAGTGTCAGCAACAACAATCAAGGAAGAGGAGGGTCTGTCTGAACACTTGCGAGGCTGCCTTTTGGAAGCATGCAGTTGGCCAAAGGGGCCCCATGTAAGAGTAAATTCAGGTCCAACTATTGAGACTCAAGGCACACAAACTACTGCTTGGATTCTCTAGCCCTCAGTTTTAACACTGTGCCTCCATCAACACTTCTCAATGAACTGCAGTAATTCTCAGTGGGAGTGGAATGGGTGAGGGAGAGTAAGCAGGCACACATAGCCTAGAATAGAAAAAAAAGTAGCTGTTGAATTGTTAGTTGACAGCTCTACTACTGATCACCCAGTCCCATTCCTGGTCCACCCTAAAAGCTGATAAATACTCACGGAAACAAGAGCCACACCCCCAACACTTCCTCACAAACAGAGACAAGAGGGCATACTGGGAACTCAGGTGGTAGGATAGAGTCTTGATGGAGACTGCTTGAGGGAATTTATTGGTGACTAAATATAAAGACATAGGGAAAGTAAAAAGGAGGTAGCAACGAAAAAGTAAGCCTCTGGTGCCACATTAAGTTAGAGACCATGGAAAACATTAAAAACATAACACTTTTCTTCGTGACTTATGTTAACAGTTTTTTGAATCTAACCAAACAGAATTTACCCATTGACATGAATAATGATGACAGCTACCTTTCCCCAAGCCTGGGACACCTGATTCTGGAAGCCTACTATCCCAAAGGCATGGCTTTTTAAAATAATTTGTCAGACAACCGCATTTTAAAAACATATAATGAACTGAATCCTTGTGCTTGTAATAAACCAAAGCACCAAGAAAACTAAGCAGATTTTCTCAATTTCATCTTTTAAAAGTTCAACAATACTTGCACAATTTTAGCCACAATATCTATTAAAGTGGATTCATGCCAATAAAGACAGTGAATTATCATTATTTGATTTCATTTGCCATTGTTATTATAGTTAGCAAGATGAAAAAATTCTACTGCAAGCAGCATTAACTGCGTGATAAAATGCTTAAAATAATGCCCAAAGTGCTAAGGTTAATTTACCTTTTCATTTGTAATTCAAGGTATGTTAGTATTAAAACATAATTTAAAACTTGCCAAATGTTACTAGGGCAGAACACCATGAGTCCGGGTTGATTAAAAGATAATTCCTGATAATCTGGAGTCATGAAGTAACCTAGAGCCTTCCTACTCTGAGTTTACAGCCTTCTTTCTGCACCAACCCCCTCAGTTTTCATGCCTCAGCACTTTGTGATTTTGCTTCTTTCCACATGTATTTTGCCTGGGAATCCTCAGAGTATGCTCAGCTCTTCACTTCAAGCAGGAAATTGCTGCTGGGGGAACTTCCTATGAGAGCCAAACTTTCCCTGCAGTGCAATGGGGGGAGGGGGCGTGGTTCAGTTGCTTAGAATAGGGTCACACAGCCTTGTGCCTGGTGCACCAACAGCCTCCTCACACACCTCATATTTGCATTCCAGTTCACAGAGCAATTTCGCACACTAGCTGGCAATTCTTCAGCTTGCTGTAAAACCAACCAGGGATTCACCTCATCTGTCACTGGTTTGCTGCTGCCTCTTTTGAGGGCCACAGCAGGGACAGAAGGGTGTTCCTTAGCCAGGGCTAAACCAGCCAGTGAAGAGTCTGGTTCAAATCCTGACAAACAAAATGCATGAGAAGTAGATCTGGAGTTTAGGATGGACTCCAAAGGCTGAGGGAGTTGGGATCCTTTTTCAGAAATAAACAGCTGTGTGACTCAGGCAGGTTACCTACTAATCTTAAACCTGTAAAATGGGGATAATCAAACCTACCTTACAAAGTTTGGGAAGCTTTAAAAGAAATGATGTACATAGCCCATGTCTGCTATGTAGAAGTACTCAGTAAATGTTAGGTTCTTGTGTGGGTTGTGGTTAAGGACCTGGGGTGTGACACCAGCCTGCTTGGGTTTATACCCCATGCCTACCATTCAATAGCTTAAGACACTGGATAAACTATGTAACTCCTCGACTCAGTTTCTTCATCATTAAAATGAAGTTTTATTACAACACGAAGTATATATACAATATATATCAACCACCGTGAGCAAAAACAAGTCGTGTTTCCATCACAAGCAACAAAGTAGTATTGAATTAAATGAGAATTCAGAATAATGTGAATTTTTTTAATTGTGAAGACCTTACAGCTTTTATGACTTTCTGGGCAGAAGCAAGCTATGATGCTAAGGGTGGGACTAAACTGTAATATGGAAAAAAAAATTCAAAGAGAGAATAACCACCCACCAGGGAGCTATTTCTTTTGTAATGTACATTCCATTTCTTCTCTCTCATACTCTTTAATTCCTTCCACATTTCCTGCCATAATTATCAAATGTTTGGTTTCTGACCTCACTTTTCTGGAGCTCAGAGCCCAGGGAATTTAGAATTGTTTACTTTCTGTCCATAAACCTTTGAGTTAATGGAGGGGCTTGTGAGTGAAGGGTTTGTTGGTTGGTTTGTAGTGTCTCAGGAAGGTCACTGGAGTTGAAAAGAAAACATTACCAAAAAAGCACTGAAATACTTTGACTGGAAACACGAAGCCCCCAAAGAGCCGCAATGGATCTCTCACACTTGCGCAACGCTAGTTTAAAGGAAAATTGAGATTTTAAAAGGCCGTTATATGACCCTGATAATAACACAAAATCCGTGGGCACTTTACAAAGAAAAAAAAAAAAACCTCAGGGAATCATAATCCTATTTTTAAAAACATTATTCCTCCCTAAATGAAGAAATTCTTGATGTTTTGTTTTTGTGTGGGTTTTTTTTTTTTTTATCTTTAAGGATTCAAACTCGAAAGGATAGAGTCCCCAACTATTCTCAGTTTTCTCTCAAGTGAAGGAAAAAACTCCAGGCGCCTTTTTGAACTCGGCTGCTGCTCTTGTCGCCGCCTCCATCCCAAAGGGCCCGCTCGTCCGCTCCCCCTTCGTCACTCTCCCTCCATATTAGCAACTGTGGGGCTCCCGCTTACGGCCCAAACTACTTTTCCTGATTTTGAGGTTTAAGTTTCGTAAGAAGCATTTCTGCCAGGAGCGCCCCTCTCACCCCACGAAGGGAAACTCCCAGTCCCACCCGAGGAAGCATCCCCAGGACGCCCGCCCCGCCCGCCCGTCCCCACGCAGACCTGGGGGCCGGGAGCTCGCGGTCGGACCTCCGCGGCCGCTCACCTACCTCGGCGTGGACCCAGGCGACTGCCACCAGCGCCAGCGCGAGCCAGCGCGTCCACATCTGCGGAAGAGAGAAGAGTGACCGGAGGTATCGGGCCCCGCGTCGACCCCGGAAACTTCTTCGGGTCCCGCAGGATCGCCCCCTCCGCCCGGCCACCCTGGGCCGCCCGGGGGAGTCGGGCCACCGCGCGGGGCTCCGCGCCGCACACCCAGTTCTCACCTTGATCGGGTCCGGTTTCCGGAGAGCGCGGGGCAGCTAGCTGGAAGGGAAGGTGGGAGCTTCGCTATCGCCAGCCTCGGAGGAAATCCGACCTGGGCTTGCCGCCCCTTAAGACCCCTCCTTCCCGACCGCCTGCCCCCCCACCAGCTCCTCCCATTCTCCTCCCCCTTCTGCAGCAGCGGTCCCCGCGGCTCCGGGCTCTGCTCGCTGCTCCCCGCCCCCGGCTCCGGGGGGTGCGTCCTGGCGCGTTCCGAACCCCTCTCCCCGCCAGGTCCCTAGCCGAGGACCCCTTCACCCCCCAGGGCGTGGAGGCTGAGATGGAGACGGGTTGTGTCCCAAGATGGGGGTGGCAGGGGGATGTTGCAACAAAGACCGAGGGGATGGGGTAGGTGGGAAGACTAAACCCCACCCCCGGGAGGCGCCGCGGGCTTGCGGCTGCTCTGGCGGGCTGCGGCTGTGGCCAGGTGGGTGGTGGGCCCCGGTTGGGCCAGGGCGGGAACCTGGAGGGAAAGGCACCCTGCTTCTGGGGAGCCGGACTGCCCCTTGCTCCCCTACCGCCCCCGTACGGTTAGTAGGAGTGGGCCGGAGGTGCAGAAATATCCTGCAGTTCGGGGTCCAGAATGTCCTTGATGCCAGAGCTCCAGGAAGTAAGAACAGGATCTGGAAGACCTGCTGGCATGGGCAAGGCTGCTTTGGCTTCAACTGTGGATTTCCTGTGGGAAGGGTGGTGGCAGCCCTGCTCTGCAGGGGAGGTTTTCCTGCGTTTGCCTGCAGCATCGTCCTTTCCTCAGGTCCAGGAGCCATGACCCCCTCCTCTCCTGTTTGCATTCATGTCATCCCAGGTACCCTTCATGTTCATGCTTGCCCTCTTCAACTTCAGATGACCTTCAAATGTGTTAGTGTTGACTCCCCTAACTGTTTCCAACTGAGGCCCTTTTCCTACCTGTGTCTCTAGTACCAAGATAAAATACACCTGACTCTCAGATTTAACATGCCCAAGGCAGAGCACCACTCTTCATCAGCTCCCTGCCTACTCACCTTTTCAGAGTGGTGTCTTAAAAACTGCCTCCACTTCCCAGATCTTGGTTGTTACCACATCCTGGCGGCTTTCCCTTGACTTCTCATGTACATTCCTTCATCCCCAGTCACATTTCCTCTACCCTAGGCCAGCCCCCCCTCCTCCCTCACTCTGGGGTGCTGGAAACCACCTATGGTTGCTCTCCAGCTCCAGGCTGTCCTTCCCTAGTCTCCACTGCAACCCTTTGCCATATTCTAAGTACCTGATTTAAACGCTCTCTTTTGCTCTTCCCATGCTAAGAAACTTTAACTCTGTTCTTCTCACACGTCCAAATTCTCTGCCTTTTATTTAGATCTTCCAATACTGGAGCCATCCGATCCACTAAGTACTTCAGCTACTGAATATAACTCTCTCCCTCTCCTAAATCAGGTCAGTATTCTCATTGTCCTCTGATATTATTTCCATTCTTCTGCTCTGGTTTGTTGAGCGCCTATTGTAGTTTCAGGGGGCTTGAAATAACACCCATATTTTCTATGTATGTTCAGAATCCATTGACATAACTGCAGGAGTGAGATTCACAAAGAGCAAATTGGCAACTTCATCCCTGGTGGAAGCTGCAATGGCGGCCATGGCTTTGGAGCTGCAGGATCAATGGACCTGCTTGTACTTCACCATAGAAGTGAACATACCTCCCCCCAACCCAGTCACAAGCAGAATGGAAAATCTTCTTGTGTGAAACTGGTTTTACAGTTTCTGGATAGCAGAAAACACATGCTTCCTAGGACAGCTTTGCTCCTGAGACTTGAGGGGTTAGAGCAACACATGCTTAGCAACTGTTTCAAACTCACCAATCAAGCAAGACATTCCCACATCCTTGTTATAGAAATAAATAGAGAATAGATGTCCTCGCATGAGCTACTCTGTCCAAGTCTCTGTGCTAGGACAGAAGGGGACTGTGACGTACACACTTTTGATTTTGTTCTCTGGTAACATGTCACAACACTTTTCATCTCTTGCACATACACTGCACCCTCTCAGAATCTGGGATGATCTCCTTTTCTCTCTTCCTCCTTCTGTCTAACCAAATTATGTTGTTTTTTACTCCAGGACCCAAGTGAAGTTTCATTACTTCACTAGCCTGTTTTCTGACAATAACTTCGCACACTAGAAAGCACAAGTGGATTGAGGTCAAAGGAACAGGGCTGTCAATCCTGTTTGCTACCATTTATTCATTAGCTTTGTAACTTTCCTTAAATTGTTAAGCTTTCTGAACTAAGATTTCTGCATCTGATAAATGACAGAGATAATGCCTGGCAAAGGGTTGTGAAATTTAAATGTGGTGCCTAAGGAAACAGCCAGGCAGGTAGTAGACTTCCATAAATGGTAGCCATTGTTGTATTGATCTGCTTTGCATGTGAATTGCCATTGGAATTATGTGTCAGGTACTGTAGAGCTATTCAGCATGACTTATTTTGTTTAATCATCACAACAAACTAAAAGTTTTTTTTTTATGGCTTCCATTTTCCAAATAAGGGAAATGAAGTTCAGAAAAAATTTGGATATTTGCCCAAGATTAGTAGGTATACAACTTTACAACTTGTCATTTTTTTTTTAAAGATTTATTTTATTTATACATACAAGCTGGGGTACAGGCCAGAGGTGTGGGGCGGGGAGAGGGCTCACCAGAGACAGAGCCAGTAGCAGAACAGGCAGATCAGAAATACACTGCTGAAGGGAGCAGCGGGTGAGGCAGGAGAGGTCTGCTGCACCATGTGGGATTCTCCCCAGCCGGGCGTTGAACTCCCTTCACCGAGGCCAACAGCTCCACAGCGCAGCACTTAACCGCTGCGCCACCGGGGAGGCCCACAACTTGGCATTTTATTGCGTACTGTTATATGATGTTCAGATAGTTTTCTTGATTCTCCAGTTAAGCAATTTGAGGATAAGGAATGTTTTTCATATTTGATACTCTCTACAATTGAGTCATGCTTGCTGGATTTAACTATATTAAAATTAAATATTCCTGTCCATCAAGGACACCATTAGTGAGATAAAAGATTAGAAGGAAATATTTAATATCTAAAACTGACATGAAACTCATAACTGTAATACATATGTGACATTTGCAAATCAACTAGAAAAAGATAGGGAACACAATAGAAAAATGGTCAAAGGGTATGAACAGACAATTTCAAATAAAGGAATCCCAAATGGCTGACATAGAAAATATGCTCAAAGTCATTGGTATTATTAAATTGCATAATGAAATTGGTGTTATTTTCTTGCCTGCATTTTACAGACAAGGAAATGGAAACAGTGAAAATTTAAGGACTTTGCCCAAGGATACACAGTAAGAGATGAATATTACTTTACATTCATCAAGTGGCAAATATTAAACAATTTGATAATGCCAACTGTTTGTGAGTAGTTCAATCTTTCTGGCATGCTATAATGATTAAGAACATGGGTTTATAGCCAGGGTTCCTGGGCTCAAAATTGCTGTCGTCATTAGCTATACTCTTACTGTATTAACCTTGGACAA
The DNA here is from genome assembly GCA_004024925.1 of Scalopus aquaticus. Lineage (NCBI taxonomy): Eukaryota > Metazoa > Chordata > Mammalia > Eulipotyphla > Talpidae > Scalopus > Scalopus aquaticus. The sequence goes on from PVIJ01019322.1 coordinate 8,799, forward strand.
GGTCACTTACCCTATCTCTCAGTTTTCTCATTTATAAATGGGTATAATAATAATAATAAAATAAATCCTCACTTAACGTCTTCCATTGATTCTTGAAAACTGTGACTCTAAGCCAAAATACAAGAAAAGCAGGGCCTCGAATGATGTTGTTCTACTCATCGTTAGCCAGGGAGTTTTTTCTCATCAGTTACAACAAAATGACGTTAAATAGCAGAATGTTATTTGAGGACTTACTGTACTAACTCACAGAGTTATTATGCAGATTACATGTGTTAATATATGTAAAGTACTTAGAACAGTGCCTGGTATCTAAGTATATAATTACTATGTCCCAATAAGGGAATAATTTAGTAAAGGAATCTTAGAGATACCGATAATAATTCTGTGTTATGGAGTGTGGTTAACAACTCTACAATGAACAAAACAAGAAACATAACAAAACTGCTTGAAAGAGTTGGTAATTATATCAGTGGAGAATGTGTTGGTTGCAGGTGACAGAGAAGCCAACTGAAATAAATGACTTATGCAATTACGTAGAATTTATAGCTGAGAAATCCAGGGGTAGGTCTGGTGTGAGGTAAGTCTTCATCCAGTAGCTCAAATATGGATTTAATTTCTCACAATCTCTTCCCTCTACCTGCCGCAATCTTATTTTATCCCTACCATAGTGACTCTTGGGAGTTCTGGCCTTTGCTGTTATGATGTTAAACCAGCTACAGTGCCAGCTTCATCATGACCTTGGACTGTATCATAGGGGAGAGGAAGAAAGTCTCTTTCTGGAGTTGCTACAAAATTCCTAGGATTCATTTATGTATATATACATGTATGTATGTATGAAGATTAGCTGGAAAAACAAACATTAGACCAGATTATACCATGTGGGAGTTTTGAATGAAAATAGAGCTGTTTCAAATAGATGCTTATATTGGCTAGATTCTGTTTCAGTAATGAATTAAACAGAACTGGTTTTTGTGTGTGAGCAACTGTGGAAAGTCATATTGGAAATGATACATTTTTAATAATAAATAACTTCTATAATGAAAGCAATATTTTCTGCAAGAACTGTATAAGTGCTTTGAGTAGAGTGGAAGGATTCAAGGTACGGTCCCTGCACCATTCATAGATCAGCTACTGTAGCAAAGAAGAATTTTATAGAAAGTCAGCGATGCAGTTAATTTTATAAATTAACAGATAGTTGAATATTTGGAATACTTAGTAAAGATATGAGAAGTGACTATGAAAATATTTTCTGCTATACTTAGGCTCACAGATTATCTTGGGACAAAGGCTGTAAATGTTGCCAAACTTGAAAGCACACTTCTTTGTTTGACAAAAAGACAGCTGTTCCAAATTTGTTGTCTCTTTATGTAATAACAAGTAGAATGCTGCCTATCAGATTAAACAAAAGCTAGCTCCACACACAATCTTCCACTTCAAGGTAAAATGTGATGCTTTTAATGAGGGAGAAAGTAATTGCTTTTAAAAACAAATTTGTGCTATGGAGGAAATATTATGAAATTGGATGTTTGTGAATGTTTCATGATAAGTGACTTTGTTGTTCAAAACAATAAAAGTGTGGTACCCATGAAAAGTCTCATATACACACATTTTAAAAATTTAAACAAAAATTTCTAACAAAAAATTCCAGTGGTTTATTTACTCATTTGGGAGAGAAATGAAAATGCTATAACTTTCAATGAATTTGAAGAAAAAATGAAACAAATGACTTCTAGAGCAGATGGAAATTTAATAGTCAAAGTTTAAGTGAAAGCTTTTGCAAGACCTGTTTACAGGATTGAAGAATAAATACCAGCAATTTGGTGATCAAGCTGATGGTGTGTGTCTTCCTTCCAGACCTATGTGTATTTGACGTGTATTCATCTGCTAAAGCTATTATAACAGAATCCCATAGATCGGGAGCCTTAAATAATAGTGATTTATTTATTTGTTTATTTTTAAAGATTTATTTATTTAGGAATACAAGCTGGGGTGCAGGCCAGACGCGTGGGCCGGTGAGAGGGTTCACTAGAGACAGAGTGGGGAGAAGAACTGAGAGCAACGGAAATATACTGCTGAGGGGAGCAGGGGCCAGGCAGGAGAGGTCTGCTGTGCCATGTGGGAATCTCCCTGGCCTGGCATCGAACTCGCGTCGCTGCTGCTGACAGCTCCACAGCGCAGCGCTTAACCAGCGTGCCACCAGGGAGGCCAGATAGCGATTTATTTTCTCCCAGTTCTGGCGTCTTTATGTCCAAGATTAAGGTGCCAGAAGGGCTGGTGTCTGGTGAGTACTCTGTCCAGCGCCTCTTGTTTCCTCTTGTGGACTTTCCTCTGTGCACTTGCATTCTTCTGACAAGGCTGCCAGTCCTATAGGATTAAGACTTGACCTTACTAACCTCCTCAACCTCTTTAAAGGCTAAACCTACAAATACAGCCACACAGGGCTATATGGCTTCAACATATTAATTTTAAGGAAAAACAAGTCAGTCTATAACAGTAAGTTTTCTTTTTCACCTCTGTCACTCATCAGAGCAAATCAAACTGAATTTAGAATCAGAGTTGAATTCTATCACAAAGTATTAGACAAGTATTTTCTAAATGAAATAAAAACATCACCTCACTAAGTTTATTATTACTGTTTCCCCAGGGAGAACAAAAGGATGTTATGACCATTAATTAGTAAAATGAAGTATTTTTAAAATACTGATAATTTGACCTCTAATTCATCTTATTTGATATTTTGTGTTTATTCTTGGTAGAAGTATGTGACTGTACAGTTTGAAGACCACAACTATGGAAAATCAAGTCTCACATTTAGTCCAAGAGAGCACTTCTAGAATTGAGTTCAATATTTATTAATTGCATTCATTATCATGTTTTATTTAATTATTGAGAGTAACTGTGATGAGATGCTTTCATAAGCATCTTGGGGAAGTACTGATTTAATATTCCTGTTTATTGAAGTATACAGAGCAGTATATAATTTAATATATACCTATTCTTCCCTATCTGTGGGTGCTAAATGCAAATATTCTCCAAGTTAATTTCTGAACATTCTGTAAAGTGGTAGGATAAATTTTCGCAGTATGTTTACAAAACTATTTCTTAAGATAATCTGCTTATCAAGAACTTGGCAGACCTGTTGATCTGGATAAATAAAGGGGTTTTATGTCATGAAGTCCTCATGATAGTAAGTATATTCCTTTATATTATTTTTGCATTCAGCATGTTTTCATTGCACTTCCAAACCATATCCATTTTCATTCCCTTTCCACTATTCATCCATATGTTGTACTTCTTCAAGAAGTAGACAGTGATCTAGAGTAAACCAATCAATGCATTTCATTCCCCTCATCACAGTGATTAGTTCTGACAGCAGTCAGGTCAGTAGGGCCAATGAAATCCAATGCCAAAGTTTGTGTTCTACCCATTATGGAAACCAACTGTTTCTGCTACTAACCTGGGTAGAAGAAAATGTGAGTTTGAAGCTGTAGAGGTCTACCTCCTGCAGCCTGAGATACTTCCCACCCTAAAGAGATAGAGCTCAATAATATCACCAGAACCTCAAACTGAGCTATATCTGATCCAAGGCTTAGACTTTTAAGTTTTGTTATCTGCTTGCCTTTGCTCAAACCTCTTAGGTTGGTAGTGGTTGTTGTTGTTTTTGTTTTTGTTTTTGGACACAGTTGAAAAAATCCCAACTGATCATTACCTGTATTTATGACATAAATATAATTCCAGCATGTTTGAGACAATAAAAGAGTTAGCATAAACAAATGCAACAGTGCTTTAAGCCTAATATTTGTAAAGATTGTGAACTAGAAATGGACAATGATTTCCTGAAACACTCCCAAAAGAGACATTCTGTCCACTGTACCAGGTCACCTCCATTTCCCAGTCTGCTGCAGACATGGGGATGGGTTATTATTTATTACAGTTTTAATACAAATTACTTAACTGAACTCATAGTAGCCTGAATCAAGAGGGAACTCATTGGGTTGTGAGGATACATGGGATTAGAGGAAGAGCTGCAGTAATAAGATATCAGGGAACTGAGTGGCACATACGATAAGCTAAAAACAAGAAAAACAACCTCCATTCCTGACAAGATATAGTCAATTCACAATCTCTGGAGCCTATAAATGTTGCCCTTACATGCAAAAGAGTGACTATTATCTTATATGGTAAATATGTGGTTAAATTAAGGATCTTGAGAGGAGGATCATGTCCCGAATTATATGGGTGGGTCCTGGATATAATCATATGCATCATTATGAGAGAGGGGAAAGGGATATGAGACACAGAAAAGAAGGGGCACACACAGAGATGGCAATGTGAAAAGGGAGGCAGAGATCGGGCTGATGCAGCTTCTAACCAAGGAAGACCACGGAATGCTGTCAGCCACAGGAGTTGGGAGAGGCAAGGAACACATTCTCGCCCATGTTCTCCAAAGGGAGCCCTGCCCCTTCTTACTGGCTTTTTGTAATAAATAGAAAGGTTGCTATTAACTTGGTGAATAACTCAGGGAGTGAGCCCACCAGAGGTGCTGTCTCACGGCCCCCCAGCTGCATCTGGGCCCTGAGGCTTCCTCTTTGCCCTCATTAAATTTGTAGCCACTGATGGCTACTTCTAAAGAGAGCTCACTCTTTCAAGATACCGATTAAACAGCTATAATGGCTTAATTTCAGTCTCTGGGCCCCAGAATTGAAAAATAATTAATTTATATTGTGATAAGTCACCAAAGTTATGGTAATTTTGTGTGTCAACCCCATAAAACAAATGCAGGAGAGAAAATGTAAATTCTCTCTCTTCCTCTCTTTCTCTCTCTCATTCATCAGCCTTCAGTTTTATTTTGTCTTGGAACCCCAGTAAGAAGAGTGTATGTATTCAAGACCCATATATGCAAACTAGGATTCTTGTTGGCCCTGTTTGTTTCATGTACCCTCCACCGCCACCTCTACCCCCCACAGAAAAATCACGTTGTCATGGGGTGGTCCTGTGGTTGACTGTGTTTGGGTCATGGTGCCATCCCTACAGCAGACAACACACCCTAATTGACAGTTTCACAAACCACATGGTATGGGAGAGAAGTTGTTTCCAGAGAAGGGACATATGGCAGACTAAAATCACAAATACCCACTACAGAGCAGTGGGCCAGGTTTCTGGACTCTTTCCCAGTTTGGGACAGCATGGGGACATCTAGAATTGTGGGCAGAACAACAGATTCGGTCCTGTGGCATGGGACATTGGGTAGGTCCTCATCTAATCCAGATGCAGGAGTAAACAGCTGCTTTAGAATCTATATGCAGACTGTAAAAGATTCTTATTTGGTCAGAATGATTGTCCCATTGTCCTATAGGTTCCAGTCAGAGTGGGATTGATATGGGCATGATGGGAGGGATGAGAGGGTAGTTTCAATGGCCCTGTTAAGGTAATCGGTAACATCAGGAAGGGCTCTCCTGAGAAGATCCTGGGGCAGCGCTTTTTGTGGACAGAGGACCAAGGCTGAAGAGAGTCTTTGCCTATTTTCTGACCATTTTGTTTCCCTTTCTCCTTTCTCTCTCCTCCCTCTCTTGTTAGTCTCCCTCCCTCCTTTCCTACTCTTCTTTCTTTTCTCCCAACTCCCACCCTTGGGAGAATAAGCATAATGCTAATGTACCAGCCCAGGGCTTTGAGAAAGCAGTTTATGCTTTTCTTCCCACTGCAGAGAAAATGCCTTTCCCTGACTGGTTTTTGGTGGAACATTCAATTATCAGCATAATCACTGACATTTATCATAAAACCCAAGGTTCTCCCAGGGCCTGGGCTGCTCCTTGGGAGTATATCAGGCACTTTGAGCAATAACAGGACTTCTTTCAGCCCGCTAGGTATTGTTTTTAATGTCCCAGCAAAACCTAAGAATGGAAGTGTATAAATGCAACTGCTTAAAGCAACTGACCTGCACACGAAGGTCATGTAGTAGAAAAACTTGGATCATTAAGAATATGTGCACATGGCAGAAAATGCTTCTTACTGGCTTTTTGTAATAAATAGAAAGGCTGCTATTAACTTGGTGAATAACTCAGGGAGTGAGCCCACCAGAGGTGCTGTCTCACGGCCCCCCAGCTGCATCTGGGCCGTGAGGCTTCCTCTTTGCCCTCATTAAATTTGTAGTCACTGATGGCTACTTCCAAAGAGAGCTCACTCTTTCAAGATACCAATTAAACAGCTATAATGGCTGTATGGGGGAGGGGAATACAAATTTTCTGCAAGGAGGAGACATAGTTTCTTTTTATGTGAGGAAATAAGACTGTTCTAGTATGGAAGATTGATTGCGTGTCAGAGATCCTCAAGACCACTCCCAGGTTCAGTGATTTGCTAGGAAGACTCACAGGATTGAGCACACAGTTGTGTTCACGGCTCTGATTTATTCCATTGGTAGGAAACAGCAAAACCAGTCAAGGGAAAAGGCACACAGAACAAAGAGAGGCAGAAACCAGGTACCGGTTTCCAAAAGCCTTCTCCCAATGGACATACCTCATTCCTTTAGCAACAAATTGGGACAACAGGTGTAAAATATTGTCTACCAGGGAAGCTCATTAGAAACCTAGTGCCCAGAATTTTCATTGGGATCATATAGGAACTCTCATACATACCAGAATTCCAGATTCTTAAAAGGAAAGCAAATGTTCAGCATAAGCCATTGTAGGGTAAATGAAAGAGGCATCAGGATTTTTCTGCCCTACCACCGTTAGATTTAATGATGGGCACCTGCGGTCTTGCACGTGTGCCTTGTGGTGGCGTGCGCGTGCGTGAGTGGACACACCTGGGCCTGGAGAGACACTATATAAGGGTGGCATCACAGCAGCGAGAGGAGCGCGACAGAAGCAGCAAAAGCAGCAGCAGCAGCAGCAACAGTAGCAACAGAGAGCCCAAAGAAAGTGAAGATTTGTCGGGGGCTAGGAGGTCTGCTAGCCTCCTGGACCCCCCTGGCCACCCTACCTGCCCTGCACCTGGTTGCCTCACTGCTGAAAGATCGTTAAAAGCCTCAAAAGCCACTAAGGGCACCAGGACTCCTCCTTGGCCCGTCTGCCTGAATCATAGGGAACCCAACTGGTGCCATCCTGTTTACATCATTTATTTTATTTTTTTAAAAGACTTATTTATGCATACAAAAACTGGGGTGTTGGCCAGAGGTGTGTGGTGCTGAGAGGATTCACCAGAGACAGAGGGAGGAGCAGAACAGGCAGACTGACTGAAATACACTGCTGAGGGGAGCAGAGGGCGAGACAGGAGAAGTCTGCTGCCCCATGTGGGAATCTCCCTGGCCGGGGATAGAACTCGTGCTGCAGTGGCTCTGGATAGCTTCATAGTGTGGAGACTTACCCCGTTGTGCCATGAGGGAGGCCCCCTTATTATACCATTTAGCACGGCAAGCCACTCTTCTCAGTTCCGGGGGGACACCCTCCCGAAATTCCAGTTGAATGATGCTCACCATGGACCAGGATGGCAGTCTCAGTTCTGGTATGAAACTCTTTTCTGCACAGTGACAATGAAAGTTTCTAATTTCTTTTTCCCAACAATTTACAGTGACCACAGTATTACCTGCACTCAGGAAAACTTGAAGTTATAAAACAAAACTTATTAAATATAAATGAAGAGGCACACTATGAAGCCTCAAATTTCTATCATGCCCCTAGCTTTCTTTCCAAATGGTATTCACATGCTATGTTGCTTATCTTGCTATCCTGGCCATAAAGAATGGAACAGGGACTTTTCCTGAGTTAAAAGCTGATAGGTTAATTGAGCATGATCAAGACCAAGAGTCACAGAGTTTGACAAATAAGGGGAGCATAGTGGCTGGTGTCAAACTTGTTCAAAATGTCATCTTTGGAAGAATAAATGCTAGAAAGAGAAAGTGAAAGCAGGTGACTAGAGCTCAGACCAAGTGTGAATGATGTGATTGTTCCAGGATCCTGGCGGTGCATGGTCAAGAGCCCACGATACCTCCTGGCTTACATTTTCATAGATCCTTGCAATGAACATATTTCCTTCATTAACATGATTGTCTTTTCCAAGCAGCTAGAGAGACCCTAGCTAACAAAGGGGTAAATAAGTATTTCCTTTACAAGGGATTTGACAACTGAAATGAACATAATTGTACTAGAAGGCATCCAAGGAAACCTGAAAGAATATACTTAGATTGTTAACTGGAAGTTTCAGAACATATCTCACTCCCTCAAAAATAGCAAACATTAGTAGGCTTAAGAAAAACTTTAAAACACATCTGAACAGTTGAGTCACAGGTCATATTGGGAAAAGCTCAAATGTGTTGGGACTACCTCTCATGAGATGGTTATCGGGAAAGAGAATGATCTCCTATAATATTGTTACAGGGCACCCCCAATGTAAAATGGTTGCCTGACTGTGGTTCGTCACCTGTGCTCTTAAAAGGGACTTATAATGAGACTCAACTGCAGGTATGCACAAAAAGATTAATAAAGAGTTTATTGATAAAAAGGGGAAATGAATAATGAATAACTCAGGGAGAAGGAGAGAGAGAAATTGGTGAATGCATCCTACCGTTCTGCTGAGCTGGGACCCCAATAGCATGCTGAAAGCCAGTGAAAAACCAAGGACCCCCAAAGCCCATATATCTGGTGATATACCAAGCCTGGCTGCTAAACTCCACCCTCAGTTCCCAGCAATCCTCCCTTCAGTGGTGATGACATTATGGGATTTGTAATCCTTGGTGTCTTGAATCTCTTTGGTCTGGGGGTGGGGGTGGAGTCCATAAAACCTGTGTTTGTGGAGTTTGTTCGGAACATGCATTCCCCCCAACAATTCCCCCCTTTCACTTTTTGTCATCATTTCTATGATGATGGTTTCCCCCCAACAACATGAGGGGCCCCTCTTGGCACATACAATCTCAGGCAGGACCAACCCAGGACAGTCTGAAACAAGGGCTCCTCTTGATAAGTCTGCTAGCTGGGGCTGTGAAGCCAAAAATAGTCTCAGAGGATTTGAGCCCCTAAAGTCCCAAACAAGACTTGAATGGTGAGCTGACCTGATCGTGATGGGATTAGAGAGACAATATTCAGGCTCAGAGGCAGGAGCACTGCATTTTTATCAACTTGTCTGTGGATTAATGTCTCTCAAGAGTCAACATTTTGGTACTCTGCAAGGATGAAGGTCATTAGAAGTGTACTCCATGGACACTGCTTAGCCCTAGATGCTTCATGAAAGACCCCACAGAACTAAATTCAGCTAAATTTCTTAGTATCATAGGCATGTGGAATACATGGCCTATCATCTCGCTGAGGGCTTCAGAGACTCCCATTGAAGTGCTGTTGGCTGAGGCAGGACTGTGATTAGAAAGGATGGTTTGATACCAACTCCATCACCTTCTTAAGGAAAGGATAACCTCTCTTTATCTGGCATGTGACCTTTCAGTTGAATTTAGAGTATTTCAGGCTGTTCAGAGATAGAACAAGAATACTTGCTGTGTGATGATCGTTCCCTAGTGAACTTCCTGCAGTAAAAGTGATAAGGGTTGTTTGAGACTCTCAGGTTTTAGTTTTGGCACAATTTCCATCCTTTGTTATTAAAAATGGACTCAAGTTTTCTCTGTATATGGGGGGAGGGAAAAATGAACAGCTTCCTGAAGCATTCAGGGCCTGGTTGTGCTCTGATTATGGGTCGTGGTGAAGTCTACAGCCTTTGGAGTATTAAAATATATGCTATTTGTTAGCTGCTTTTTGTCCCTTAGTTTCTTATGTAAAGTGTGAATACCAGTAACATCACACAGGGTTTCTGTGAGGATGAAATCAGATAATGTAAGTTAAGTAGCATAGAGCCCGGCACAGAGTGTGTGCTGTTACTATTAGCTATTTATTTAATGAGTTTATGTTTTTATAGATATTGAATCTTGCATGTAATTATTTTATTCCTGAAACTTTCAGTATCAAAGCTTTATCACAGGAAGTGACCAACAGCAGAATGTTTCATGGCTACTTAGCAGATGCAGTTTTGGTTGATTCATAAAATGCAGTAGACCTTCAGCATTTGTAGACCTCAATTTTGTGATTTCAGCTACTCTTAGATATTCTCAAGGATTCATGACCTTTTTAAAAAATTGAAATCATTAAAAATATAATCTAAAAATTATATACATATACATATATAGTTATACACACATATCTATATCACACTAATCTAAAAGGGATAAAAACTAGTAGGAAGACAGTAGAACCATTCTGAGTACCCATTAGCCATGTCCTTCTCTGAGAACTGTCCTTCGACCCCACACTGAGAGGTGGACCCAGAGCTGCATTGTCACTTGTGATCCCTGCACACAATGGAGCATCTTAGGCAGCGGAAGAGAACCTGGGGCTTGAATTGTAGAGGTGAAGGGGAAAATTTTCCTGTACCCCTCTGAGTTCGTCTAGGTTGGTAAATAACCAAGTAAACTTTAGACAGATCAACAGGAGATTCAAAACCAAAGATATATTTAGTAACTTACAGCTCCTGGATACAGAGAAACCCAATACAACTGTGTGACTCAATAGAATGGCTTTAGTCACCACCACCACCACCTACTGCTAGAGACAAAATGAGACACCCTTACTGGGAGAGTGTGTTGGAAGAATAGGCTGTAATCCTCAGTCATTATTACTGATGAATACCTGGCGTCTACAGAGATTTCCCCTCCACCCTCTGGTCCTCCTGTCGGCCACGGTGAGGCTTCTCTTGAAGCCTCTTTCTCTCATGGTCCAGTCCAGCTGCCTGTGCACAGGGACCCAGTGAGGCAGCTTCTGGTCCATAGGTCCATACCCTTCCTAGAGCTGAACAGTTTCATGTCTTCTGAACTGTTTTCAATTCCTATTCTCCTTTTCTAGAATTCCAAGGACCCCAGTTCCTTCATATATGCCCCATGGCTCCCCAGAACTTCTCAGAACCCCTTTTTAAATGCTGTATTTTATTCTTTACTTTCTAAAATATTTATGATGAGTGTAACTTTTAAACTAAGGACAAAGACATCATAAAATCTACCTAAAGGAAGACAAGAAAAATACACAAATGAATTCAGTGATTTGGTCATTGTTGACCTTAATGGAAGATGTTTAAGTGAGTGATAATGACAGATATCAGAAGGCAGGACAGGGAAGTGACAGAACAGGGAGGGAGCAAAAATACCCATGGAGAGAGTGGGGAAAGGGAGCTGGACATCTTTTTTCAGATGGGAGAAGACTTGGATGTATATATAGGTGGAGAGCATATAGCTCTTGAAGAGGGTGAGATTAAAAATACAAACAAGAGAACCAGACCCTGGGGGGGGGGAAGAAGGAAGGAATGGTTTGAGGTCCACACAGGTAGAGGGTTAGCTTAGGACAGGAGCACTGAAAGCTTTTCCTCTGGGGCAGGCAGGCAGGAAGATTAAGGTGAACATGGGTATGTTTAGAAGAAGAAGGAAGAGTCGTGGGGGGTTTACTCTCTGATAGCCCATTTTCTTTGTGACAAGAGATCTTGATGTGATTGTGGAGAGTGGTCTGGAGAAGGCTCTCAGAGAGTGTGTGGAGTTGCCATCACAGAGAATGAGAAAAAACATTTAATAGGGACAAGAGAAATCATTGTTGGTTGGGGTTGAGGCCTGGCTGGTGGGGTGGGGGAGGGGCGGAATAGAATATCAAGACAGCTGTGAGTCAGTCACCAAAGGGTTTTGAGGAGAGGAGTAATGTGATGACTAGAGGTTTTTGGGCATTTATTAAATGATGGTATAGCAGATGGTGCAGGTATACTTTGTCAAATGTTAGGGTGACTGGTAATGGGGTCAAAGAAGACCATCTAGGCCTTTATAATAAGGAAAATGGCATCACATTTTTGGGATGGCCCCTTGTCTCCCTTTGACACTTTGATAGTAATGGACATTATAGGGAACCTAGAAGGCTGGAGGAAATTCTTGGGAATATTTTGCTTTCTTTTCCTCTCAGTATCATCCCAGAAAGGTCCTTAACCCTCTCAGTGACAATTGGTTCTCATTTCCCCACACTTCCAACCCAACCTCCTGGAATCCCCTGGGAGATACCAGCCTCAACCAGCTGGTCAGCTCCCCACAGAGATCTGAGTTCTACCTGGTGGGTCTTTCCTCTGAGCTCCAGAGGCCTCAGAGTTCCAATTCCACATGGCCTGTGCTCTAAGTTTCTAGATTCTGACAACTCCTCCCTCTTCCATTTCCCTTAGCCCTTGTGTGGTAGCTGCTTCCTGTAATTACATGTAATCACACCTGAGAGCTCCCCCCTTTACCTTTCGGTCCCCAATACCTGCTTAATCATTTTCTTAAGTTAAATTCCTTCTGTAAAAAATAACTGTTATTTTTTTTTCTTAATTAAATCTTTATATAGAGTCTTACTGTATTAATTCACTAGGGTTGCTGTAACAAAGTAGTACAACAGAAATGCACTGTTTCCAGTTCTGGGCCTATATGCCTGAAATCAGTGTTGGCAGATAAGTTTCTTCTGAGGACCATGAAGGAAGGATCTGTTCCAGGCCTTTCTCTTTGACTTCTACGTAGATGGCCATCTCCTTATGCCTCTTTAAAAAAAAAAAAAAAAAAAGATTTATTTATTTATGCATATAGGAACTGAGGTGTAGGCCAGAGATGTAGGGTACTGAGAGGATTCACCAGAGACAGAGTAGGGAGCAGAACAGGCAGATCTACCAAAGAACATTGCTGAGGGGAGCAGTGTTTGAGAAGGAGAGGTCTGCTGCACCATGTGGGAATCTCCCTGGCTTAGATTGAATTTATGCTGCAGTGGCTGCAGATAGCTTCATGGTGCTGAGACTTAACCCCTTGTGCCACCAGGGAGGGTTTCCCTGTGCCTCTTTACACCATTTTCCCTCATGACTATCTGTCTACAAATTTCCCCTTTTTACAAGGCACCAGTCATTATGGATTAGCGTTTATCTTAATGATCTCGCTTATCTTGATTACCTCTGTAAAGACTCTATGTCCCTCTGAGGTTACCTTCTGAGGTGCTGAGGGTTAGGATTTCAGCATACAAACATGAGGTAGGGTGACACAATTCTAAGATTCACCTTCAGCATAATGAATAGCAATTAGGGAAAACTGTGTTTAAATTTTGATTGGGATACTTCCAGCTCTATGTTCTTGGGCAAATAGTTATACCTTCCAGAGCCTCAATTTTTATCCTCTATAAAATAGTTACAGTAATTCCTATAAGTTGAATAACAAAGAAATTCTCCTCTCATCCTTTCCTTTGTATTTTTAATTTTCTAAGAGAAGATAAATGCTTTGCCCCTTCTGTTCATTTGAAAAGATAGTGTTTGGTTGCTCCCAGCTGAGACTTGACTGACAAGGGCTGCACTAACCACTCTAACTCATGTGCTTTCCTTCTAACTCAAGCGGTATCACTGGGGCTCCCTTCTAGCACCCCTTCCTCTGTAATTCATTTCTCTTCTCGCTAGACATGATCTGGGTGTGATTCTGTGATACACTTTCTCAAACAAGTCTTGGTCAAGTTTCTTGGTGCTAAGCACACCCTAGCCTCTCATGGGAGAGTGCTTTTCCACACATTACTTTGTTTAGAAATCCTTTCCCCCAAAGCTAACAAGCTGTGAGTTGCTTAAAATGTAATGGTTACCTATAAACTGCAATGCTGAATATAGTCATTTAAAATGCAGTATTTTGAAACAGAGGAGCATTGTTTAAAACAAGACCCTGAATAGCTTCTTCCATGGAGGGTTAGAGAGATTAAATAAAGCCTGGATTACATCCTATTTTGAAAAGAAACAGAATTTTTGGGTGGTGTAATGATTAATTTTATGTATCAACTTGAGTCATGGGTGCTCAGATAGTTGGTCAAACATTATTTTGGATATTTCCTTGAAGGTGTTCATGAATAAGATTAGTACTGGAGCCTATAGCCTGATTGAAGATTTTCCTCTTTAATGTGGATGGACGTTATTCAATTAGATGAAGGCCCGAGTAGAACAAAAATTCTGACATTTCACTGAATAAGAAAATCCCTCCTGTCTGCCTACTTTTACACTGGGACATCAGCTTTTCCCCACCTTCAGACTTCAACTAAAATGTCAGTTCTGCCTGGGTCTTTGAGCCTGCTGACCCTCAGATTGGGATGACACCATTGGCTCTCCTAAGTCTCGAGTTTACTGACTCAGTCTCCACAATCAAGTGAACCAGTTCTTTTATCTGTCTGTCTGTCTGTCTGCCTGACTGCTTACCTACCTACTTACCTACCCACCTACCTGCTGACCTACCTACATATCTAGACACATAGTTTAGAGGGACAAAGTCATTGCAGAAACAAACTCCGAGCCAGCCCATGGGGCCACAGCAGGGCTCCGTACTTCGGATGTTCCACCCTGGGGCTTCCTGCTCTTGCTGAAAGATCTGCCCTCTGCCTGCCTTCTCTGCTGTGAGTTACAGAGCCCCCACCCCCACCCATCAAGCAGTGCTGCCAGCTCCAGGAAAAGGTGGAGCTCTTGGCTCCACTATGTGTTCCTGAGCAAGGGCTGGTGGGGAGAAGAGGAGGAGTGGAGCTACCATGGAGATTTTTAAAAGGGGGAGCAGCCATAAACATCTTTTTCTGCACTTGTGGCTGCTGGCTCCCACTTCTGTTCTGCAGCTGGAGGACTTCATTCTTCTCCACTTGCTATCAGCTCCCGCTTGCCCTGCAGTCTCAGCTTGACAGGGAGTCACCCTCCTCTCATTTTGAACTGTGTGTTCAGACAGCTGCCATCTTGCCTCACACAGCTTCAGCTTAGACCCTAGCCTCTGCTGAGCTGAAGCTATCTGGGGGAGATGGCATCTGGCCATGTGCCAGCCAGTAATTTTCCTTTCCTCTTTCTCTCCCTTTCCTGTTCTCCCTTTTTCTTACTCCCTGTTTACATCAATAATTTCCCACAATTTCTCTCCTCTATCTGCCGTTGGATGTATTCCTAAGCACATGGGTGAAGAATGACAAGCTGGGTCATCCTCTTTCCCCGGGTTTGCCCTGTGTCTCTCTTTTGTTCTCTCTCTCTGCCCCTCCCTCCCCCTCCCCCTC
>PVIJ01019323.1:0-23846 GCA_004024925.1 Scalopus aquaticus
CCAAAAAATAAAATAAAATAAAATAAAATAAACAGAGAAGATCCCGGGAGCATCCTGGGAGCTTCCTGCCCAGGCTAAACACTTTAAAGAAGATACAAAAGCAATACATTTACTCTTCTTATAATAGTACCACCAGCTTCCAGTAGGACTTTTTTCTCTCTCTTCTTTATGCATCTATTGCAATAAATTGCCCATTTCTATCAAAACAAATCATTTTCTCCCCAACCTTCCATGATGCCTCCCTGCACCCAGACACAAGGTCCTGGCTGTGAGCTGCACTTAGTCTGTCTGGTACGGGGACCAGGAGGGGCTTCACCAATGGGTTTTATCTTATGGATTTTAAACTGTTATTCTCTGACTTCAAAGGTGAAAAAGCAAGTAGTGCCTAAGAAATGGAGACCTGAGAATAAAATCCAATCTACACCAGTATCTTCTGATGATTTACTGCCATCCCTATTTTCACTGTTGGTTTTAAAGTCATATTCAGGCTGCTGACAACCTGTGGTTAGCAAATAATGAGCACTAATTAAAAATGGGTATTAATTATTTTTAAAAAGCAAAGCAAAACAATGGGCAAACTGAGACTACCCAATCAATCACCAGCCCCCATCATTATCTGTGAAAGATATTTAAATAAGGACAAGAGTGAAGAGGGGTGTTAAGATAGATATTGTCTATCATCTTTGAAAATGCAGAGCACTTTGGATAGTCATTAAGAAAACTCAGTGTGCAGATGTAGAAAAAATTAATGAAGTATATCACTTTGGATACAACCCATACTTTTAGAACAATACTCATACTACCCAGCATATTATTCAGCTGGTTAGAGTAAAGAAGTAGATTCGAAGACCCAAGATTTTGCCCCAGATATCTTATTCCTCTCTTGGCTTCTCTATGTCAGATAAACATAGCCACACAATTAGATGAATTTAAAACTTCTAGAAGAATCCCTTACAGATTTTCAAAAGGAGGGTGAAGTTAAAAATCAATGGCATTCTTGATCATGGGCAGAGGGCCAGGAAATCCCATCTCAAAACATTCAGGCCAATCAGATCTAGCACAACCAAACCTCAAGTGATTGAAAAGACCAAATCACGGGTGAATTGGTGGTGGGCTACCCAAGGGGAATGCAAAATGTAAAAGACATAAATAACAATAAAAATATATATTATAAAAAAAAAAAAGAAATAAGCCAGGAAAAAAAAAAAAAAAAGAAAAGACCAAATCAACTTCAAGGGTATTCGTTTGCCGTCCTGTTTGCAAGAAAAGGGAAAGTATGGGACCTGGCTTAGCTTTTAACAAAAGGAATAATTTGTTATGCAATAATTTAAATGGATTATCACATCAGCATTGAAATTTCTTGTCCTTAGAGAAAATACTTAGGATTAAATACAAATGAGAAAAGAATTACTAAGCACTTAATATTAAGTCAAACAGTTCACTCTTAGTAGGGAATACTACTGCAATAAACAATATCCTCAAACTAGTCAATGTGGAGAAACTCCCCAAAAGGAAATTCCAAGAGACAGAACAGTCCAGATCATTAGCTTTATTAAGACATGCCTCAGAGGACGAAAGCTTTTTAGCAGGATAACAACAGTAGCAGTAAATAATTGAATCAAAGCAGTGCCAGTTGGCATATCCGCACTTTTCTAACTACACACACCATATTTCATCGTGACATAAGATATTGTCACAAAGTACAGGGAGTCATGAGCTGTAATGGAACAATACATCATTCCGCAGCTCTGTGCCACGCACTCCAAACTCCATGCCTCTGAAAGGAATCCTCAGCTCTGCACCATTCAACACACATGTGTGTGCACACACAGACTATTATCAACTCTTTGGGCTTTCTATTATAGTATATAGAACAACAATGAAAGATAAGGAACAGCACTAACACTTACCTGATCGTGTGGTATCAGGTTAGAAACATTAAATTCAGTCAGACAACTGAAGTTAAGCACTAGTGCCAGTATTCTTCACTAGCATGTGATTTCAGGTCTGAAACTCTTTTAGAGTAAATTAAAGAAAACTGACTTCAGCACACACATCCGGAGTTTAAATCTTCTATCAACCACTCTATCATGAATGCTTTACTCAAGTTATTCTGTCTAATGTAGCTCAATTTCTTCATCTGAATAATGGGTAGGAAGGAAAATATCCTCTTTTTACCTCTCTCCTTCTGAGGTCATTGCAAGGATTAAGTGAGAAAATGCATAGAAGAGGTCTAGGAAAATCTTTAAGGAGCCATAATATTTGTTGTTAATCTATTTAACTTCTATGGTTCTAACTTTTCTCCGTATCAAATGGGAATTAAAATATAAGACCTCTCCTGGCGCCTCACAGGGTTTGCACAGAACTAAGCAAGCTAATGTATATGGATGTGTTTGGGAAGCAATAAAACACTTCCTAAATGATTGTTATTATATTAGGTTAACCTTGAAATTCCAATATCATCCTACCAAGATGAGCTCAGTCCTCTCAAAGCTAAATGCCCTTCATTCCTCTATTCAGTGGCCTTGTACCAAAGAACCCGCCTGACATATTAGCAAACCAGCCAATATTGCCATTCTTAAGTATTCCATCCTTTCTCTTCCAATTTAAATAATTGTTTGCATAGATCTGCATAAGTTTTACATCAGTTGTTACTTTACTTAGACATCCCAGTTGAAAATAATCAAGCTATTATTAACACTCATTCCTTTTTTTTCCTTCCTGTATACCCCCCCCAAAAAAAAAAAAGTTCCTCTCTTTAGGGCAACAGCCTATAGTTCACAACAAAAAAGCAAAAAACAAAAGCTACACAATGTGGTAATGGTGTATTTCCTATTCCACAAGCTCCACACTCCAAAAATTATCTCTGATTAATTGGACCTTAGCTTTCTTTCCAGTTTCCAGTATTATAATACTAGCCTTATTAGTTTTAGGGATGACATTGTGATTTTTTTTTTATTAGGAAAGCCAATTAAATAATTCCTAAAAGCACACCATCTTATCAAAATAAAATAAATTCCATTGTCATTTTAGAGAATAAATAAATGACCTGCTTCTATATTTATATAAAATATAACCTGCTTTTGTATATATTTATGACCTGCTTTTTCTATTATGTTGAGGTCATATTTTTGCCAAATAGAAATCCCTACACATTTTTAAAAGGGCTTCACAGTTTTTTCACCATATGTATCTGTTTACAATATACTTAACTACTTAATTTACAGTCACTTCTGACATTACACTAGTAAAAAAGGTGGTGTAGACAATTCCAACAGTTAAACATACACCAAATACACATGGCAGCCATTCTACACAAGATACTTACACAAGAGAAGTGAAAGCACAAGACACTCACAGCAACTTTGTGAGATCCAGAAGTGCCAGCAAACCAACAATCCAACAACAGGTGAGTGAGTGAACAAACTGTGGTGCATCCAAATAAGCAATAAAAAAATGAGTAAGGAACATGAAAGAATCTCAAAACAATTATGATCACACACAAGAAAGGCAGACAAATGACAATGTGTACTATATGATCCCATTTGTGTAAAACTCCAGAAAATATAATCCAAGATATAGTAATGGGAATGGAGTAGAAGTTGCCCGAGTGAGGGAGTAGAGAAGGATAGAAGAGAAGGACCCCAAGGGGCACAAGGAAACATTTGGGGCAATGACTAGCCTTACTATTTTGATTGTGGTGATGGTATGTCCTTTTGTCAAAACTTATCAAATTTACAGTTTAAATATGTATACTTTATGTATAAGTTAACTATCTTAATAAAGTCATTAAAAAATGGGTTGGAGTAGAATGCTGTATGAGACACTCTGTGCATGCACCTCTGTGAACTGGTGGAATTCCCTCCTTTGAATCTTGGGTGCTGACTATAAAAGTAACTTAACACATCCTCCTGCTACCATATCACCTTCCTGGAGATTCTTCCTATTGTTGGATTAATTTTCCTAAAACAGCACTCATCAAAACGTTTCATTTGCTCTCATTTTTAATTTAATGAAGACTTCATACAAACTGCTCATCTTGGTGTTCAAGAAACCCTCATTACTGAGCTTTCTAAGCTTTCTCTCACACCCACTTTCATGGAGCCCTGGTGCCATAAGGAACTGGGTCATCAGCTGGTAATAGCTCCGAAGCAAGTCACTTCATGCATAAGATACAATTTCCTCATCTGTAAAATGGGATAATAACTATAATCTGCCTAAAAAGTTGTTACAAAAATAAAATATTTTCCAAGGACATTAAGCTGTCAGTTAATACAGTATAACTGTCGCAAGACATTCCTGCTCTCATTCCTACACCTTTGATGATGCTGTTCTCTTCCCCACCCTTACATATCCCAATTCTCTCTGTCCTCTAAGACCATTTCCTCCACAGTCTTCCTCTGAATTCTTGTGATCTGTTAGACGAATGTTTTTGACAATTAACAATTCACTTGTATGCTTTCCATTTACCTACACTTGCAAGCTTGCACGTTAAGTATTTACCTTGCCTCTCCCTCCCCGTTTCTGTAAGCTGCTCCAGGACAGAAATGTCTGATTCATCTTTGCTTTCTCCCTTATACCACCTGTGCCACAAATGCCTGCTCACAGGTGAAGGGACAGAAAAATCCCAGATGCCCTGTTCTCTGGCAAAAGTTATTCTGACTGAGACCTAATTTCTTGCTTCCAAGAAGAAAATAACTCTGGAACTATTTGTAGAGATGACATGAGAATTAAACTTAAAAATCTGACATCCAAGAGGTAGTGTTCAGGGTCTAAGATTATGCCCTTGTGTGGCTCTAAGGCTCTGAGTGCCTTGTCCATATGTGAGCTGCTGCAGCTCTCACTTTCATTAAATTTATAACATTTTTTGATAGTCTCTTGCCTAACTTTCCACCTGCCTATCAAACTGCCAGTACTCTGGGGCCAGACACTGCGTCCTTGTTGCCACAGTAACCAGCACAGTACTGGGCACACAGGGGTCATTTAAAAAGTGCTTAGGACTCTCTGACAATAGTATTGGTTCCTTGTTGTTCTTCATTCCCAGACCTTTCAAAGTCTTGAAAATTTTGGCTCAGGGATCAGAGTGAAAGAGGGGAATTATATTATCAGGTATACCCACAGAAACTTTGCCAATCAGAAAAAATTTAAGGAGAGCAAGAACATGGATTGATTTACTGGATATTGGACGACAAGATCAAGTGGGAGGGGTGTTGGATAGAGTGCAGGTAAAGCGTCAGATTCGGTAAAAAACTAGGTTCATATAGGAGTTAAAGCTGCCAGAGTTGTTTTACTGTACTGGTTGTAGTAAATATATATGTAAATATTGGGGCAATTAAAAAGTTATAAAGGCACCAAATAGAAAGAAGGAAATAATTTATCCTAAAATGGTCACAGAGACCATGAACAAATATTTATAAGCACAACAAATTCTAAGCAACTAAATGTCTACTGATTGAGGATGGGTAACGTACATGGTAATATATCACAGGCAACATACTGTACACACAGTCACAGTGGCATGTGGATGGTTTGCAAAAGCAAAGATGCACATATACACTCAAAATTAGCAAAACAGGGCCTCCCTGTTTTGCTGCCCCGGTGGCGCAGCGGTTAAGCGCTGCGCTGTGGAGCTGTCGACAGCGGCGATGTGAGTTCGACGCCTGGCTGGGGAGAATCCCACATGGTGCGGCAGACCTCTCCTGCCTCGCCCTGCTGCTCCCCTCAGCAGTGTATTTCTGATCTGCTTGTTCTGCTCCCCACTCTGTCTCTGGTGAACCCTCTCGCCGCCCCACACCTCTGGTCTGTACCCCAGCTTGTATGTATAAATAAATAAATCTTAAAAAAAAAATTAGCAAAACATAATTTAAAAATGGAAACAAATATCTATATCTATCTAACCGATAGCGATGCATAATTTACATGCATAGAAAAATGATTAGAAATATGTTTAAAGATATGCATTTGTGGAGGTTTGAACCTATAACCCCCAAAGACGCAAAGATGTAAAACAACTTTACCTCAATAAACCTATTTAAAAAAAAAGCTATTTACATTTAGAATTGAGATTACATTATGAGCTTTTTTTGTCTTTGCTTTTATCCATGCTTCCTAAAATTTCTCCATTAACTATGAGCTATTTGATAAAGAGAGTAACTGAAAATAGACATACACATAAATTATTAAGTGCAAATGTGAGATATCCAGTGGCACAAAGAAACAAATGCAATGAAAACAGTTAATGCAAAATAACAATATAATAATAACAATCCATTTATATTTAAATCTTTGAACATTTGCATTGAAGTAGTATAGAAAGTATTTGTCTAACCTCTTACCCATTGCAGAAATCTCCATAATAGCCCTCTAGGACTTTTGTAGGACAATAGGAAAAGTAAAAGAGAGGGAATAAAAGGGAGAAGGAAAATTATGGAAGGGAAGAAAGGAAGGAAAAGGGCTGCTTTAGTGTTTTTATGTTCAATAGTAAAGGCTGGTGAAAAAATAAAGCAACTCATTAAAGCAGAACACACATTCAGGAATGAAGATGTGACTCATCCCACCAGGTAGGAAATCCTTCCAGGTCATGCTGCCTGAGGCCGAAGGGCAAAGGGCACATAGACACTGGCAATGGATGAGAGAAAGCTTAGCTGAAGCAGGAGGGGCATTTTCTTATTGCAAGCATGCATACATTTGTGGAAGCATGGGTGTGGAGTAGCCCAGAGGGACAGCTGTGCTGGAGGTTGTCTTGGCTCCAAATTTATCCTTCCATACATTGCTTTGTAACTCTGGGGTTGGAATGCCAAGAAATACGCTTCCCAGATGTTTTGTCATCAACTACCTCTTACCGTCTTTTTTTTTTTTTAAAGATTTATTTATTTATGCATACAAGCTGGGGTACAGGCCAGAGGCGTGGGGCGGCAAGAAGGTTCACCAGAGACAGAGTGGGGAGCAGAACAGGCAGATTGACCAAAACACACTGCTGAGGGGAGCAGTGGGCAAGGCAGAAGTCTGTCGCACCATGTGGGAATCTCCCAGGTGGGGCGTCGAACGCGAGTCACTGCTGCTGACAGCTCCACAGTGCAGTGCTTAACCGCTGCGCCACGAGGGATGCCCAACTACCTCTTACCTTCTGCCAGTTGCAGACACTAGACTGAAAGTGAAAAGTGGAAGACGATGTCCCCTCCTCTTCTTTCCTATTTTTGTCTATGTGGATCCAGAGGTAGTGGCAGGACCACAGCTGCAGCTGGCTCCCATCTCTAGCTTCTCTTTGGAAATCCCAGAACCAGCCTCATCATGTTCCAAAGAGGTGCCATGTTTTCATAAATCTAGCACTAACCTTGCAGTTTCTCCTCTTGATTTCCTATGTCCTAAGAAACTCTCCATCCCACCAGAGTTTGCTACCTCTACAAGGATCTCTGGGGCACACAGAATTAGTGCAACTAATTCCCTTTATCAAATTCTCTCTGAAACACCTCATGTTCCTGTTTCCTGACTGAGCCCAGATTAATTCAGAGAAGGGAGAGAGAAGGGATGATGGAGCATGTACTTCCTCTGCATCAGAAACTATGCTAAGTGCTGCAAGCACATTACTTCATTTCAATGACAGGCAGTTCATTTGGGACCTTCAGGGTGAATCAGTTCTTCGTTGAACAGTACCAGTTGTTAAGAAGTTTAATCTACCACATTGAGCTGAAATTTGTCTCCCTACAATCCTAGCCATTACTCTTTATTCTGACACCGAAGCCATCCAGTTTATTCAATTTTTCTTCTTATGCTTCAAATGTTTGGAAGAAACTATGTCTCCCCAAAGTCTTTTCTTTTCCAAATTAAATATCACCAGTTCTTTCAACCATTTTTCTTTTGATAGGATTTTTATCTTCTCCTTCACCTTCCTAGACCATCTTCATTGAATGAAAGCTGTATGTCAATGTAACTCTCAAATCATGCCCAAAAGAGAACAAAATACTCCACATTTTGTCTGGTCTTTAAGAAGGACAATGAAATTTCTAGCTCTTTTACACAACTACTACATTCGTGTTACATTTAATATTTTTATATATTTATTGGTGACAAGCAAGGGCATTCCACTTTTTTCTCATATTGGCTACTAATACCCTTGTAGTTTTCTCCTCTCCACATGCAGTGAAGTGGCATGCCATACCCCTGCCAATGTTAAAGTAATTTTAAATATTCACCTGTAACTCTACTTACTTTCATTTTGTAATTGTTTTGCTCAATTATTCTCAGCAGGTGAATCTTTGTAATCCTGACATCCCTTTCTAACATGTTGACTATCGAGATCCCAGCTGAATGCAAATTTGAAAATCATGACTTTTATTTCACTATTCACATTTTTGAAAAAGACAAAACCCCAAACAGAGACCTACATGAAAACCTGTAAGCAATGATTTTCCAGACTAGCCTCCCATAACGGACTGTTCTATGTACATTGAAGAAATCCTTGTTCTTTCTAATTAGTTATCACACTGATGACTTGTGCTAAAATCCTCCCTTTGCTCTGGATTATCACTGTCTTGTGAGAGGATACTCTTCTGTCCCACGCTCTTGCACACCCTATGGTGTGAATGTTTGTGAATCTACACCCTATGGTATATGTATATAGGTCTCTCTCTACTTCCATTCTCTGGCCAAGCTCATTTCTTTAAGAGCTTCACTTCATCAAGAAATTTTATGATTCTATAGTCCAAGTATCAAATTTTTGTTGGCAATCATTGTGGCTAACTGTTCCATCAATTTTAAAATATTTCTTTTCCTGAACTCTCAAGTATATGTCTATCTGTATCTCCTTCCTTTGCTTTGTGAGAATTGTTCCCTGGTTCTTACCCTTTTCACTTTAAGATCTGGCACTTTTTGGACAGGTTATGTGTCATTTTTCTAAAGGTAAACTTAGATCAGAATTTCTCAAACTATGTTCCAGAAAATGTCAAATGGTGTTGCATAAAAGCGATCTTCTACAGTTGAATAGTTTTGGTAGCTACTGCATGTAATAGCCATCTCCTGGTGATTCACAGTTTACATTAACATATTAAAGGCTTTAAAATGTCCACTAATAAAGAAATCAGTTTCATTTTATTTTTTTTAAGTTTTTATTTATTTATGTATACAAGCTGGGGTACAGGCCAGAGGCGCGGGGCGGCGAGAGGGTTCACCAGAGACAGAGTGGGGAGCAGAACAGGCAGATCAGAGATACACTGCTGAGGAGAGCCGCGGGCGAGGCAGGAGAGGTCTGCCACACCATGTGGGATTCTCCCCGGCTGGGCGTCGAACCAGCATCACCGGCGGCCAACAGCTCCACAGCGCAGCGCCCAACCGCTGCGCCACCGGGAGGCCCCTCAGTTTCATTTTAATTAAGCTAATATCTCCACAATTTAATTGACCATGGAACTCTTTCTGGGATATGTATTAGTAGTTTTAAGACTAGGTTTCCACTGCAACTAGTTAGTATACAGAACACAGCCAGTATACAATTTGCATAATACTGAGTTAAAGAAGAATTCTGACTCTACTTTACAAATTATATGCTAGTTTCTGAAATACAAAGATGAATACAGTGCAATCCCTGCCCTGTGTGTTTAAAATCTGGTGGCAGAAGAGAGGAATATAAATGACTGAACAGAATTACACAGAGCTCAGGCACGTGATCATCAAAGAGGATACCGAGAATTCACAAGAAGTATATTGTGGAGGCTTTAAAGAGATAACATTTTATTGAGATCCAAAAGAATCAAGAAAACTTCAAAAACCTTGGGCTGAGTGAGAGAGACTCATTTATTTCAACTTTGGAATGACTATTGAAGCAAATGGTTCCTTCAGAGATTCATATATATGTAAAGTTTTAAATGTTTTCCTAATTAATATTCAGTAAATATGTCTTTTTGTCTAATTTCCTCAAAAAGTATGGTACTCTGTAATATAGTGCACTTGTAATATGATGAAAATCAATGAAGATTCTCACCAGTTCTTCTGCAATTTATTTCAATATTGCCTAAAATTCTGTTTTCATTTTCTGATAACTATATACTATATTGTGTTAACCTATGATTACTGTCAGTAGAAATTTTCCAGTTGGCACCTTAGCTAAACTCTACCTCTCCTATCCTATATCTTTTTAAATATTGATTTTTTAAATCCCAAAATGTGACTTTATATTTATCCTTGTTAAATTTAATATGTGACATTCAGTTCCCAGTCTGTCGGCTTCATTTCTGATTCTGATTTTGTCATCCAACATATTTAGCATCTTTCTCAGCCTCTTGTCATTCTTGATCTTGTAGGTATGCTTTCTCGATGGTTACACAAACCCTCATTTGAGTCAAATCATGTTCGGAAGTCATGTTTTAGGACAGGGGTGAGGACAGAAACCTGGCTCTTGCAGACTCACACCAAGACAGTCTGATGAACAGGATGGATGTGAGGGATGGAGGGGTCCAGAAAGCCAATCAGCTCTCTGCATGAAGGGAAGTGGCCAGAGGAGGAAGGAAGACTATCAGGCTAACTATGAGCTACACCCCGAGTTTGAGCCATCATGAACGACATCAGGGAGCCTGCAGTGGGGCAGCACTGACAGCTCAGAATAGAGAGTGGTCTTGACTAGAGCAGCACAGAAACGCACCCGTGGAGGCTGCACAGGCACATTCATCAGGTCAAAAGGATCAGGCCGGGGACTGCAACTGTAAAGAAAAGGATGGGGAGCCTGCCCTCAGTAAATGGCAGAGATACCAAGAAGACAGATACAACAGCAGGAGGTGACAAAAATTTAGAGGGGCAAGCTCAAAAGGAAACTTCTGTTTCTGTACTAGGGGAGCAAGAGCATGTGAGTCAAATCATTATAGGAAATCATGTTTTAGGACAGGGATGAGGACAGAAACCTGGCTCTTGCAGACTCACAAGAAGACACTCTGATGAACAGGAGGGCCAATGAAACAGAAAAAAACCTTCACCTTGGTGCACAGTGAAGTGGGATTTTATAGAATCTATAGAGGAAGTCCTGGGCAGCAGGTTGCCCAGGAGGAAGACTATGCACTGTAAGCTGGGGAGTGACCTCTGCTCCTGGCATCCCAGGCAGAAACACTGACCAAAGCATGAAGCACAAAGAGAATAGGAAGAAGAAACAACCTCAAGGAATTTCTGAATTCAAGGTAGAAGACAAGAGGAGGAACCAGAGGGAGAGAGATAAAGAGAAGCCAGACGAGCGAGGGCCGGAGGTGAGCACTTTCCCAGCTGCAGATGAGGGAATCTTCCTCCAGTGTGGCTGATGGGGATTTATTTTCCAAGTTCATTGCAGTATTTAGACATGAACACTTTGTGTGGACATATTCACAATGGGGAGCTTCATCACTGGTCTGTGTAATTTTTAGGATCCTTGAACAAGATAGGAGTGTCTGGAAACCATCACACCCATAGCCCACAGAGGCCGGCACCTGCCTGAGTGGGCGCCCAGCCCTCCAGGGTGGTGGGGGCTCCTGGAGGAGGACAGTGGGGGCCTCCCCAGCTCAAGTCCCCACAGACCCGTGCCCTGTCGCAATGTTACATCTCATCAATACGCCTCTTCTCCATTTGCCTCCAGCAGCCAACTTCTTGAGGGGGTGGTGGTGGAGGGGTGGAAGGTAGTGTTACTGCTTTTGACTTGGCTTACTGTTTTGGCCCCTTACACATAATCTGCCCCCCTGACCCATCATTAGCATAATGCTCATTAATCAAGCTCTGGCCTCCAATTAATGTCCAGCTGTGTGGATGCCGTATACTTAATAGCTTCTGAAGCAGTCAGGCAAAAGTTTAGGCAACTGATTTTGGCAGGAGGGGCGAGGAGCATCCTAATTCTAAGAGAGCCTGGAGGCGTCTACCCATGCAGTAAGCATGTTTGATCTCATTTCTAAGCAATTGGAGGGAGAGACCAGGAACAGGCAGGGCCAATCAGCCTCCTCTGGTGTCTCATCCCCACCCCTCCCCCACCCCAGATGGCCTGGAGACAACACTCTCTTCCATCCTTCTGGCCTGGGGTTACACACCCCCACATCACTAGCCAGGCAGCCAGCCAAAGAAGAAAGCCCTGATTTATTGCTCTTGGCAGTGTCTAGGCTGTGCATTTCTATAAACCTAGGACCGTGGCTGACTAATAAAACATACACTCAGATTCGCCCCTCAATAAATGTCTTTCAACCTTTAATCCTGTTTGTTGCAGTCTTTAAGGGAGCATTGATTCAGTGGGCAATGAGGGTTTTTCCTCCCATCTATCTCATACGGATCAATGTTCTGTCACCCTGCTCCATCTAGCCCGACAAAGGCGAGGCCTCAGAGGGGAGAAGAGGGCATCTCTCCAGATTTATTTCACTGCTTTTGAACGGAGTTTTTAAAAACTGCCACCAGAATCCTGCCCCCAGATAGTGTTTCTTATCTTCACTATTTTAGGTGATCTACTTGAATTCAGAACCCGGGTCACAGAACAATGCTGTGGACACCAAGGAACGTGTGGACGACAACTCAGACACAATGGAGGTAAATTTCTTCACGTTGTCATCTTCCCATCCTTTCTCCTATGTTTCCAACCTTATCTAACCTTACTTACCAACATCTGCTCAGTCCTGCAAATAAACTTGAGCTATCTCCATTCCTCCCTCTGTTTCCTGCACATCCAACAATGGACAAGTCTTGCCATTGCTGCTTCTTGAATTCCCACCTTACCGCCATCCCGCTGTCATCTTAGTTCCGGCTCTAGAGCGCTCCTATCTGGACCACTACAAGTCTCATTCATCTTCTTTGGTCCTATTCCTCCCCATCAGCACCCTGCAGGAATTGCCATGAGAACACTGTGAAAAATACAAATCTGGTCACATGGTTCGATTATGAAAGGTTGATGTACTTGGCCAAGGTCACATAGCTGGCACATGTCTGAGGCAAGATGTGAGCCCAGTGGGTCCACCTGAAACCCACCACTTTCTCTCTGAGACACTAACTGCCCTGTCGGAGGGCAGATCCCTACCAGATCTTGTTTTTGCTACCAATAGTCATTTCTCAATCAAACACAGGGCCCACATATTACTGAGTATTCAGTACATTCACTCACTGAACACACCATCCTGAGATCATATGAAGTGTGTCTGATGTCCATCTTGAGAGATGTTTCTGGCACATTTCTTTGGGAACCCACATCCCAAAACTAAAAGTAGCCACTGAGGTTCTTGGGGAAGGTGATCTGTAAGCCTTAACAGGGTTAGAATAAGCTTACTCATTCTTGAGCCACAAAGAAGCTCAGGGGTATTATCTGTTGCCTGAGACTCTGCTGTTCCTAAGTCTCACAGCTACACTGCAGGGAGCAGAAAGCAAGTCCACACCTCACTGCACGTCCTGGGCATCTGTACTCGGGGGAGTCTACAATGCAGTGAGTGGCCATAAGGGTGTATAAACAGTACCAGGGAAAACTGACTATTCTTCCAGCACAGAAGGGACATGTGGGTAGTACCCTGCAAGAATGCCAGGCCCATGCCTGCCCCCCTGCTGATCTGTTCTGAAAGGCACTGTCCCGCCTACCTAGCCTCTGCTTGTGTGTTACTGGTAAAGGCAGAGAACTCTGCCTGGGGTCTGCCAGTGTGTCTGCTACAACGTATCCGATTTCTGGAGAGACATGACAGAGTTTTTCCAATAGTGACACTCCACACATTAATGCACCTGCCAAAAGCAATTCCGCTGAGGAAGTCAACCACCCAATGCTGACTTCTCCCCTTCACACCCTCCAATCCTCTCTGGCACCCATCTCCCTTCTCTCCCTTCCAAGCCACAGACCAGAGGAAAGCAGGAATTGTCAAGAGCTACCTTCCACTGCAGCCTCAGGTTTAGAGTGCTAGCATCTCATTCAAGCGTTGGCAAGAAAGGCACTAATAAAAAGAAGGAGCCAACCCAACCAGACGAGAAATGAAAGACAATAAACTCCACGATGTTGTTTTCCTTCTCCTTTTTGGCATTGAAAGGCAAATTGAGACAGAAGTTAATTCATTTTCATTAGCTTCCCTTTCCGTCAATCCTAGCTCTGTGGCAACCCCCAAAGAAACCCCCTGCCACTGGTGAGGCATTCTAACTGCCTTTCCAAAGTGCCCCTCAGCTAGAAGGTGGCAAGCACCTGTCAGAGACCCGGCCTGGGTACAGACATGGTTGTTAGAAGACAGCTCCTCATGCACCCACCCTTGCCACAGTCCTCTCCAAAATCCCCCAGTGGCAGAATTGTAACAGCTCCCAGGACAGCTGGGTCTGAACAAGACTTTGAAGTTTTCCGTCCCAGGCTCCCTTGGCCAGCCAATAGGAAGGCCGCTGGATTGAAGCAAGAGTCACAAACAGCTATGAAAACTCAGACTCTGGCACGAGCAGAGTGACACAGAGCAAATCACTGGGTTAAAAGGGGAAGAAAACCAAAAATGTAGGCCAGCCCCTGAGACAGTCCTGTAGACCTCCTAGTCTTGTAGTCCTGGCTTTTTGTAGGTAGAATGTTGAGGATGGAAATGAGTATAAGAAAGAAGAAATGAGGCTGGACTAGCAGGTTCTGCTACCTGTCACTGCAGAAGCCAATGAGCAAAGACAGGAATTGAATCTATAAGCTGCACTTTTGTTTTTCAGATTGCCAGCGATCTGAAAGAATGGAGGGCATAACACCCAGAAGAAACTGTTCTGACGTGTCATCTCAAACTGGTCTTTTTCTATTAAGTTAAACAAAGACAGTCACAAGCAAACAACCTGTGACAACAGCCCATCACAGCTGATGTTCCTGGTATTCATTATGTTCGGTCCCCAGAGTTTGTTCTCATCCCCGAGTCATCCTGACCCTGCTATACCCTCGCCTGCTCAGGCTGGTTAATTTCTGATGGCATCAATGCCTGGCATTCCTTTGGGCATCATCAAGGCAGAAATCTCAGTTCAAAGTATTAGTTTTAATTTAAAGAAAACTGACGATTAGTCATATAGTGTGTACATGCAGCCTATGCTCTATGTGTAAGTGCAGATTCCTATACGAGGTATGGTACCCTTCCCTGCCTCCCGAGCCCTCTATCGAAGAGAGAGTGGGCCATTAAAGGCAGCAAGATGCCTTTCTCTTCCCTCCTGTATCAACAGCTCACAGAAAGGCAGCTGTTCTGTGCAGAGCCTCCGTGGAATGAGAAACGTAAGTTTCCAAAACCAACCGGAGTTGGGTCCAGATCCACAGGGCTGACCAGGCCTTTGATAACTGCACTGGCCAGAATGGTAATCAGTCATTATGTTCCTTAAGAGAATCTTGAGCCAGACAGACCAGTGAAGCCTCTCTCAGAATCTCTCAGATACTGATCCACAGAAACTGTGAGAACATGTTTGCTGCCTTAATCCACAAAATATTGGGATAATCTGTTGATACCAATAATAAGTAATGCATTGGACGCCATAGGTCTTGCCTTAATAGAAGGTAGAAGCTCAGTATGTTATTACCTGAAAGAACAAAGCCCAAACTGAGAAAGAAACTCCAAGGGTCTTTTTTCCAGTTTGGTGCTATAGCCTCAAAATTGGAAGAAAGGAGGGCGGCAGCACTTAGGCAATCTGTTTTGTCCCAGTCTCCATGCTGGGCGCCTTCATTAACTTGGGTGTCCCCAACAACCTCCATTTAACTGATGTGGAACTGAGAACTGGGAGAAGAGAACTAGAAGAGCCCTTGTCATGGACAACCACAGAGAGCACTAGAGCTGCACAACTTGGCCAAAAAAGTCATCCCCTTTCTTGTAAGATATTATAATCTGTCATCTGTAAAATACCCAGGTTACTGGAGAGGATGGAGAAAAAGCTGGAATAGCAGTAACTTGGCTCCAGAAATTGGTTACAAAGCAGAAATCCAGCTGTTTTCCCTTTTTCTCTCTCTGCACATAAAATCAGGCAGCAGCTTGCAACGCTCTGTGTGGCCCAGCTGAAGAAATTCTAAACATTGCTTCAAGGATCTAACTCACAACTCATCTTAAACCATCACAAGAAAACTCCCATTAGACAGGGAGAGGGGAAGTGTGTGTTAATGAGCTGAAGTGTGAGAATGGCTATGAATAAGCAGAAGCATGAATACAGCATGCGAGGCAAATGAAATAATTACCCAGCTTACCATTGTTACAACGCAATAAATTTAATGTAATTCCTAAAGGCCAACCCAGTTTTTTCTTTCTCTTTTTTAAACTCTTTTTACATTTTCAGAATTATACTTTAATTAGCATAACATTTAAATTAGCGAATGGAATCTTAATTAGCGGAAGAAATAGACTTTTGTTGGAGTGGTAACTAAAACAAATAAATCCACTTCCTCTTTCAAGAGCCGTTTGCTTATGGCGCATTTAATAGCCTAGTGTACCATAAACAATTTGAGGGAAAGATAAGTAATTAAATTAGGAGACACACTGGCCAGCTCCCAACTCCAAGGAACTATTTTTTCTCTTTCATCCCAAAAGAGATCCTTCCCCTCTTCCCTCATCCCCTAAGTCTCAAGCACGTGGGTCCTGCTAGACTTTGTGGGGTTTTTTCGAGATTGCAATCTCTTGATAATCATCAAGATAAAAATATTGCCCCAAGTACCCCTGCTTCTGTTTTCCCTCTAAAATGTCCTTTTCAAAAAAATCACTAGGTCAAAGAAAAAGCCAAGCAACTCCTGCACCACTCCTTCCACCTCTACTGTTTCTCAGCCCCTTGGCCCTTCACGGGAAGCTTCTCCTAGCCTGGGGCTGTGGGGTGGGCAGGGAGAAGGACCAAGGCCAGCTCTGGCACGGCACACACAGCGTCACAGTAACCAGGGCAGAACAAAGTGGACACTTGGAAGTGTCCCTCGGAGCTGACTGGAGTCATACAGGCCACAGATGATCCCACCGGCTCATTATGGCTCAGATGAGAAAACTGAGGTTCAGGAAAATGAAGGGACATTTCTAAATTGTCCAAGAAGGCAACTTCCCTTGATTCAGATATTCTGGCCTCAATCTGTGCTCTTTGCAACCATGTTCTATACAAATGTTCTTCAAACACATGGCCGGGATTTCTGAGACGATTCTTAAGAAGAGACCTTCTTACTTAAGCTGGAGGCAGAGTCTAGGATCTGTGCTCAGGGCAGCCTGCTGGGACGACAATCTACCTCACCTTCCTGTACCCCTCTGGAACCAGCAAATAACTCATAAAGGTCACAGCCTGATGAAGAGGCAAAACTCCACAGGACCAGCATTTGGTCATTTCACCACAAGGCTGTGCGGATGGCAGTGAGTCACCTGGAGGCTGGAGTCAGGGAGCAGGTGCTGTGCGCCTGACTTCTGGTCTGCGCGGCCGGCCTTTCTCACCTCTCACACAGCCCCTTGGTGCACGGGAGGTCAAGTCCGGTACCTCCCCACGACAGAGTTCTCCCACAAGAAGTTACCTGACAAACTCACCAGACGCATGAAGTTGGGGGATTAATCAACCCCTCTAAGCTCTCCACTTAGTTGATTAATTCCTTCATTCAATGTTTGTGTTTATTCAATAAATATTTACTCAGTGCCTGTTATATACCAAGCATTTGTCTAAATAAAAATGCAGGATGAACAAGACAAGGGGAAAAAAGCCCTGTCTGCATCTAAGCCCTGTGATTCTAGTGAAGAAGCGAAACTCTATGTGATGTGATAATATATAGTGAAAAGTACTACGAATAAAACTAGAGATGTGGAGAGGTCAATTCAGAAATTGTGATAGGGACAGACCCACCCCAGGAGTTAGCAGGACCCAGATCTCATAAGGAAGAATGGAGAGAAGGGCACTCAGTGCAAAGACCCTGAAGCCAGAACTAGCTCCAGATGTTTGAGGAAAGCTAGAAAAAGGTTAGAGTGGGAAATGAGGTTGGGAGATATACCTGGGACAGTTACATGGGATTTTAGAGTCCACCCTGTGTTTCTGAGCCTCAGGAAAAGCTCTGTCACAGAGGCAGTTGCCTGACCTGACAAGACTGTTGCAAAGATTCATATCATGGATCAGCCTGCCTTGCACTATGCCAAATGCCCAATGCAATCATTATGATTATATAGTAATTATACTTATATCATCATTTAAATTAAATGATTAAAATCATCATATTGTAACAATGGCTAAAAGGAAAGGGGGTTATCTAGCACACAGAGACATACTTAGAACTAACACGTTTGAATTTACACCCTACGTGTTTCATTTTTCCACCTTAACCCGCAGTATAGGTCTGGAAACTCTAAAAGTTTGAGAATGATTAGGAAAGAGTTGATGGCCATTGGAGTATGTTGGGCAAGATGGAGCAAAGTATCAGTACCCTGGAGAGGGCCACAAATTTTGGGCCCTGCAGCAACACGGGGTGGTTAGATGTGTGACTAAGAAAACAAGTGTCTCCTTCGAGAGCATTGCTAATGCAACCAAACGCTGCATTTCAACTTAGTCCTAAAATTAGAACTAGCAATACTGACCATACTACATGTGTAGAATGAAAAAAGATGGGTTCCATTAAAGACAGCTCTATAATGAGTTTTAAAAGTCTCTGCTCTGCTTTAGGTTCATTTCAGTGAATTCTAGTGCCTCTGACATGTGTCTTTCTTCTCATCTAAGAAAGCTTCTCTAATTAAATGATCATACAATAAAAGCTTTTACCCCAGATTGTGAAGCTAAATGTGACAATAAGTGTGAATGACTTTGAATACTCGAAAAGAGATATATAAAAAATTAAGTTTAATTGAGAATTTATGATGTGCCAGGCATAGTCATAAGTGCTTTAGATGACTGGTTTTCACTTGGCCCTTGTGTACAGTAGATTCTCATGTACAGTAGGTCCTTCTTATGGTGCAGAAGAGGAAACTGAGGTCCACAGAAGGTCACGATCTAATAATAAGTAGCAGGGGCAGGAACTGAACCCTGAACTCTGACCTTAGCACTGACTTGCAATCCCTTTGTGACCTCACCATCAATCCCCAGTAAACGTGGAGCATCTCTGTGGCCATGAATACTAGGACAAGAGCTCCTGGAACAGGCCTCTCAGCAAGACTTCAAACAAGGTGCTCAGGCCAAAATTTCTATCCTGATGAGAAAAACTCACATCACAGCTAAAGCATTCACTCTTAAAATACAAATATGTAAGTGAGAACAACAGCCTGACATTCCACAGAGGGATGATGACAAGAGACCATCCTGAGGATGACAGTCTTGCCGTGACACAGACCCAGAGGACACAAACAGGATTATGTGGAGTCTGGATTCCAGACCCAGCTCAGCCATGGCTGGATGTGTCCCCTTGGGCCAGTCAATGCACCCCCATCTATTTCTGGTTTTCTTGTGGAGACCATGCAGCTAAAACCAGTCTTGTGACATGTTTGTTGAGATAACAATGAAATGATTTAATATTTAGTGTCATACCTAAGTAAACAGATGCTTAAAAGTAGTCATTTTTGTTATTATATTTTGCATAAAATATTTTGTACAAGATAATCAGATCTACACTGAGGATAGGTTTTGCTTAAGACTTGGATAAATACCAAGTAAATGATCGCCTGGGTTGCCCAGATCATCTTCTCTTTCTGTGCTGCTTGGAAGATATTCTTCAAGATACCTTTCCTGTAAGACTATGAGCACCACAAATACGGGGTTCATGTGTCTGTTGTCTCAGGCCCTTCCGGGGGACTTGGCGTGTGGTAAATATGCACTCTTTGTGTATTGTACGGAACTGAGACTATAGCCAATAACTGACAGTGAATTAGGATGCTCTCCTCTGGTGGAAACCACACTAGGTATATGTATTTCAGCTAAAGGTTGGAGGAGGGAGTGAGAGACATTTGAAATCATTACTGCTACACTTTTCTTTTGTTAACCACAGAACATTCTTGCCAAGACTCTCCCTTGAGCACAGGCATAAGAATCCTTCTGCCACTAAGTGAACCTGAATACTTTAATTCGCCACTTATGTTCAAAGGAAGAATTGCTTCTTCCGGATTTAGGATTCTACAACTTTAGGAATTACGACCAGAGTAGCTGGACATTTATCCAACAATAAGAGGCAGCTGCAAGTGTGTGGAAAATAGGTGTCTAAATCTAGGACAAAGACCATGGAAATTAAAAGGAACTTGGGGTCCAGCCAAGAGAAGTAAAGGGACTATCACATCTTGGTCTTCATCTGATGAATACAGGAAGACTTCCTGGAAGAGGTAGGACCTGTGGAGGGGCAGTGTTCTTGCTAGAGTGGGAAGGCTCAGCCTGCTATGCAAATTACATGAGTAGTCATGGGAAAGAACTGGGACCAAAATGAGGACCTTGAACAAAAGAAGCTTCTCTTCTATTCCCCTCTTTCCATACTCCCTGTGAATAAGCCAATGGAAGAAAAAGCTTTTCCAACTGCAGGCCCCCTCAATTCCACTCTGGCCAGGCAACTGCAGAGAGCAATAAAACTTTAATGGCTCCCAGTGGGTCGATTCAGCAAGAAGGAAAGTGCTATAAATCTCACCCGATGCTTATGTGCAGCTTAAAAACAAACGGCTCCAATCACACTTAGCAGAGCCAGCCAATTTCCCCAGCATGGGAAGGTAGCAAAGGAAGATTTACCCATCTACATGACTCGTAGCAGGAAAAGTTTGGGAAAGAGAAAAGGAGAGAGAAAGGTCAGTTGTGGAATGAATGTCAACGATTTGCAATAGATGGCTTAATGTGAAGACATGGCAGGCATGTGGCTGCCTGCTAAACAGCATGGACAGGCTGCCTGCGTGAATGGTCCCCACAGTGAGATACACTTATGGAGACACAATTTGGCTACAAAGTTACTGACTGACTCTATGACTTTGCTTCTCCAATTTCATGAGGATATGTGCCTCAGGGACTTCTATCAATGTGGCTGATGTCCCAGCAGCTCTGAATATCTTATTAACCAGAACTTCTGCAGTCCCACCATTGCCACCCTCCCTGTTCCACTCTACCTTGCTCACACTGCTCACACTGCTCTGCAGCACCACACAGCAATGCCCTCATCAAAACAGCATGTGTCCCAGTGATAGACTTTGTTGAAAGAGAGTGTGTTAATGAAGGTCCTGTATCTACACAATGCATTGAAATTGACTTTCAGAAATTCAGTTACCATACTTCTATTAATATTATTAATAATTATAATAGACAGCAAGAATTCAGTGACACTTATCATGTGTCAGACCCAGTGCTAAATTTCTCTTAAATGAGTTACGTCACTTATCAGTCAAAACATTTAACAGTTAAGACTAGCCCCCTCCTCTTTAACAGACTAGAGGGCTGATATCCAAAGAATGTCAGTAATTTAACGAAAGTTATCCAGATAAGAGATAGGAGAAGATGGGAGTAGAACTGAGGCAATCTGACTCTAAAGCCCACTCTTAATCACCAGATTGTATAAGGAAAAAAGTCAGAGACTAATTTTTAAAATAGATACCCAAATTCTAAAAGCTAATGTTTACTGGATATTTACATATTGCAGACATGTTAAACACTATATATGAATTAATGCATTAGATCTTCACCAAAAAAATCTCAGAAGTAAAACTAGTTATTACTCATTTTATAGATGGGGAATCATAAGATTGAAATATATTAACGTATTTATGTAATATCACTTAGTGGATTAGGGTCAGAAGATTAAGTCTTTGATTCTAGAAGTTTCCATTTCACCTGCTGCATTCTATAATGTACAAAAAGTAATGAATAGCCATATGAAGATGAATTTTAGCATTAGAATAATTGCTTTAACTCTTACATCTGTCAAGCCCAAAAGAAAGAGTAGGGAAGATAAATAAGGGACCAGAATCCATGGAAAGGAGGCTGGAGGCTGTGGGGTCTATACTTTCCTTCACATGTGGGGCTTCAAGAGATCATAGGCCCAGCCTGCCACTGCTGAGATCCATGTGTTCTCACCTGCAGATAATTTAATGCAACTTACTCCCAAGGCTGCTCTTTGCAATGGGAAGGTAGGAAAATGATGCCTCCAAGGTTGAAGTCAAAAAGTACTAGCATAAGCAGGATATAGCATGGTGACATCTCTCTAGGTTTTTCTCAGAAGCTCATATGTCCATGACTGGGGGCACAATCAACCTTCACAACTAATAGATTTAGTATTTGCAAATCTACCTACTCACCAAAACTTATTTATAACCCAAAATCAATACTCAACAACTCTGCTTTCATGGACATTCACTGACATGAGCAGAGAGGCCATAAAGTGGAGTCACCAATGTTCATGTTCCCAACTGAGATGGAACAAGATAGCGCTCTGCTTTCTGTTTCAGCTTATTCTGCAAGGTCTGGTTTTTGCATTTTTTTCTTTTTGTTGTTGGTTTCCTGTTTAAGATGGCCCCCAAGGTGCCTAGAGCACCTCCTAGTGTCAGAAGGCTGCAATGTGCTTTGCAGAGGAAATGTGGATGCTAGGTAAACTTCCCTGGGACATGAGCTAAAGTGGTGTTACCTGTGAGTCCCATGTTAATGAATATATATTAAATAATGTGTCTTAAACAAAGAAACAAAACACATAAAACAAGGTTTTGTATTGATCCACTGAAAAAATGTGACCAAAGACTTGCAGGAACCTAACTATTTATTTCCCTTAGGAGCAATGCTTCCGTATTTGCTAATTCAGTGTTTGAGATGACTTAATAGAACATTACTACCACAAATAATGAGAATCGACTGTGCTATCTGCCTCCACTCCAGAGAGTGCCTCACGATTGCTTACTAGCTTTGGTAGCCCTATAGCCTTGAACAAACTACTCATTATACAGTAACAATTTATAGAGTAACAATAATCATAGCATCTACCTCATCAAGTTGTTGTAACTATTCAACAAACTAATGTGTGTAGTAGGACACTTGGCACTTGCAATAGGTGAAAAGCTCAATGAATCTCAGCCGATGTAATTATTGTTGTCACTAGCATCCAAGGCAGGGAAAGGGAGGGCAGTCTCAAGAGAGCTGGTCACTGATCTCTTCAGGCTGTGTGTACCTCTGGGCATGATATGGGGCTCTTTCAGGAACAATCTAAGTTCTAGGGAATTCCGCCCTTTAGCGAATACAGAAAATGCAATGACCATAGCCCATCAGGCCCTCTTGCCTCACATAATTTGCAGGGGTCTTGAAGAAATTTCAGTCACATAATTGAGAAGTACTTCTGCCTCTTCCACTGTACCCTGCCAAAGATCTCAGTGCTAAGGAAACAGAAAGTTCTTTCTCCAGCGCGTGTCTACTTCCCACTCAGCTTAGCATGCCTCCCCAATGAACTTTACCCTTACAACAACTCTCATCAGCCCCCCATTTCAACATATCCTATCAACTTTCCTCTATTCCTTACCTGAGCCTTCTCAATCGCGTCTATTCCCTCACTCCCATCATTCCTCATGGATGACATCATTAGGCTTTTAGCCACCCATACTCACAAACTCAGGGTCATCTCAGGCTGCAGTGCCTGCTTTTACATTGCTCCACATTTTATCAGTGGCCAAGTTAAGTTGTCAATAGTCTCTCCCACATTGCATTATTCATTCTCTTCTCATTCTAACTAACAACTCCTGACTAAGGGATATTATTTGTCCTCTATGCTATTGTAACAAACATTTATGGCTCTCTGAATTGCTGGCATTGCTCAACTCAATTTTTCTAAAGCAGAAGTCTAAGTGGCATTAGTCCTATTAAAAAAAAATTTCAATAACTCCCCATGAGTTGGAAAGTAATTACAAACTTTTCTTTTTTTTTTAATTTTTATTGTTATTTATGTCTCTTACATTTTGTATTCCCCTTGGGTAGCCCACCACCAATTCACCCGTGATCCATCTCCGTGGTCTCTTGTGTTCTTTTCTACTCCATTTTGTGCCCTT
>PVIJ01019324.1:0-23855 GCA_004024925.1 Scalopus aquaticus
AAAAAAAAAAAGATGTGAGGAAAAAAAAAAAAGGTAACCTATAAATATAAAGAGATATAGCACCACAACACAATATTTGGAATT
Organism: Scalopus aquaticus; assembly: GCA_004024925.1. Taxonomy (NCBI): domain Eukaryota; kingdom Metazoa; phylum Chordata; class Mammalia; order Eulipotyphla; family Talpidae; genus Scalopus; species Scalopus aquaticus. Next base: position 85 of record PVIJ01019324.1, read on the forward strand.
TTTCTAAATCCTGATTACTTTTAAGTATAAAGAGAAAAACATTTAAAATTTTAACAAAGATTGGATATGTAATATGAAAGAATTATTCTCATTTTTTTCATATATAAAATGGCCCTGTGGTTATGTTTAGTCATTCCTATTGTTTAGTCATTCCTAAATTCATATTAAAATACGGGATACTTAGGACTTGCTCCAATACTGTGAGTGGAGGAAATGGGCAGGGCAAAATTGGCCATGGATTGATGGTTGTTGGGAGTAGATGCTGATTTCAAGAGGGTTCATCATATTACTACTATATTTTTTTGTATGTTTAAACTTCATAATAAAACATTTTTTGAAATCTCAGATACAGCAAAAAAAGAATTCCCTACTAAAATGAATAGCTATTAAGAATAATAAACTTGAGACATTTCTAATCAGATATTCTGTCCCTAAAACAGATACAGGACAACACTTAATATTCAGTTGTTACATTTCCAGCAGAAAGCACTAAAGACATTTCTAAATATCGTATTAATAACATTACTGCTCTGTCCTCACCATCTGCAGCTATAACAAAACATCCCCGAGTGCCCAACCTCTTTGCCTCTAATGTGAACATTCTACTGCAGGAGGCAATACCTGCTACCTAGTTAAAATAAGAGAGTGCAGGGACTAGGTATGTTAGAGCATTTTATAGTTACATAGAACACTGTTGTTGCCTTAAAATCCTCTGTGCTGTATTTAACCTTTTTACAAACTCATGGCAAGTACTTCCTAACACTTCTTAATTTTAATGACCATATCAATTGGAATGAGCATTTTCAGTCCTCAAGGAATAAAATCCCTATAATTTTATAGTAATAATGTTGGTCCCTCACAGGCTATATAAACAATTTGTCTCCCTTAATTATATACAAATGCAGATTGTTGTCTCTGTTAAAACAATTTATCAATGCATGTTTCTTTCCTAAATTATTTTCTAAGTTTTTTTATATTGGCTACATAGTGGCAACTCATTTGGGGAAGAGGGGAAGACACATCTATTTGTCTTCTATTTGGATTGACATCATTTTAAAAATCCAAATTCAATTAGCTTTTCAGGGAACTCAATTTGTTTCGGCAGGTGTCAAAGTGCAAATATGCACCCTGGACAGCAGTTTTTATGTCCCGTCTGCACAATTTAACAATACAGCTTACAAACCTCTAAACAAAACATCTGTCGATTTCTGACCAACATCTCCACACTGTCATTAAATTACAGGTTAAAGATGACAATCATTTAGAAAATGGGTTTCCTGGAACTACTTAAAGGTTCATAGGAAAAATGGACTATCTCACTGAGGATCTTTGGAACTTTGTGGAGTTCCAATCAGTTATAACAGGAAGAAATAAGTAATTCACTGTAATTATCTCATTATGAGATAGAAAATAAAAATAAAAGTTTAACTGTGCTCTATTTTCAGAAACTAGGGGTCATACATTTTTCAGAAGATAAATTTCTTTTAAGTTAAAAAAGAAAAATATCTTATGTTCTGTCAAATTCCTAGGACCACTTTGCCAGAGACGTCATTCCCAGATATGCTGCAATCTTCATCAACTCCAGCACTTTTAAATAGCGGGTTTTTATTTGCTGACCCAAGAGAAAGGTATGACACAGGTGAGCAATTACCTTTGATTTTTCTTCATTTTCTCTATAAAATTCCGCCATCTGTTCTTCCTGTTCTTCAATAACATCCTTGAGGGTATCTACCTGGTAGATCAAATTGTTCTTCTCGTTGTCTAACTGCGCATTGGAAACCATGGCTTTCTTGTATTTTTCTTCCACTTCTGACAAAGACTCCTAAATGAAAGTTAAAAGTCATCAGAGTAGTATGTTCATTGCTTATATGCAATATAGCAAGAAATTAAAGCACTGACACAAACACACGAAGATGCATTTTTGCAAAATATAAGCAGTTTAGGGAATTCCTTGTTTAGTAACATGCACATAAAACAGGAAGACAATAATAAGCAAATAATGCAATTATAAGAACTATACCTATTCTCTGCAACCCAATAAAACAAGATCAAGCAGCGAAGTTGCCTCTGAGCGATAAAGGTGTACAAACAACATATATTTGTAAGAATCATATCATAAAGAGTCATCACTGTTTTCAGAAATGTTAACTTTTGTGGTTTTTAACAACTGGTGTTCAGAATACAGTCATACAACTGAATATGGCCTCTTTATATAAGTAAAATTGACACTCAGTGAATTTTGCCACTTCTGGAAGTTTTAGACTTTCCTGTTCTGCATAACAATGTTAACATAACTGTGCAAATGCTTTTTCTAGTAACCACTCAAATTTTAGTCATTTTAAATAAAAAAAATGTTAAAATGATTACCTAAAAAGAACTAATGTAAAATGCCTTAAATTTTATATATTTCAAAGTTCTCTGCCTAAAAAGTTTATGCTTTTTTTTTTAATTTTTATTGTTATTTATGTCTTTTGCATTTTGTATTCCCCTTGGGTAACCCACCACCAATTCACCCATGATCCATCTCCGTGGTCCCTTGTGTTCTTTTCTACTCCATTTTGTGCCCTTACCCTCCCTCCCAACCCTACCCCCACCCCGATCCCCACCACCACCCACTGAGTGTCTCTCTCCTATTTGGTTTCCTTATAGTCCTGTTATTAGTGAAACCATTCGATATTTTTCTCTTTCTTTCTAGCTATGCTTTCTAATAACTATCTAGTTTGATAGATCACTACTACCTGGTGACTGTTTTTAAGCTAAGAAGAAAAATATATCATACAGAAAAAGCAATCACTTATGGAAATAAATTTAAAAAATACTAACACAATGTTTATCAGAGATCAATTAAATAGAACTGAGAGTTAAGAAACTTATAGTCATGATCAATTGATTTTTGACAAGGGTGCCCAGAAAGCTTAATGGGGAAAGAACAATTTTTCAACAAGTGGTATTGGGGCAAATGGATATCCATATGCAAAAGAAAACATAGATGCAAATCTTCATGACCTTGAATTAGGCAATAATTTCTTAGACCTGACACTAAAAACACTATCAATGAAAGTCGAAATGGCCAATAAGCACACAAAAACATGCTCAACATCATTAATAATTAGGGAAATGCACATTTCAGATACACTAGGATGGTTATAATCTATGATTAAAAAAAAAACCCCACAATATAACAGGTATTGGCAAGGATGTGGGAAAACTAGAAGCCTCATACATTACTAGTGGGAAAGGAAAACAGTGCAGCCACTTTGGGAAAGTTTGGCAGTTCCTCAAAATGCTAAACACAGAATATGCCGCAGTAATTCCATTTCTAGGTATCTACCCAAGAGAAATGAAAAGCTATATCTATACAAAAAGTTGTATACAAATGTCCACAACAGTGTTATTTATAATAGGCAAAACCTGGAAATAACCCATAAGTCCACCAAGCAATGAATGCATAAAATGTAATAAACCTATACAGTAGAATATTACCTCACCATTAAAAAAAGATATATACATGTCCTAATATATGTCACAAAATAGATGAATCTTTGAAATGTGCTAAATGAAAAGTCAATCAAAAAAGGCAAGAACATTGTATATGATGCCGATTACATGAAATGTCCAGAAAAGGCAAATCCATAAAGTAGATCGGTGATTACCGAGGGCTGAGTGGGAGAGAGGAGTCTGGAATGAGTTAGTATGAGATATCTTTTTAGGGTAATGAAGATGTTTTAAACTTGGGTTGTGGTGATGACTGCACAACTCTGTGACTATGCTAAAAACCACTGAATTGTACATTTTAAATGAGCTATTGGCAATTACAGATGAAACACAGCTAGTATATATATGCTCTACTACTTCTCTCTGCTTCCTGCCCCATTTAATGTCAGTTTGGAGGATGGTATGCCTGTTATCTGTAGACACAGACTGGGAAGTCTTTGTGTTTTCTATATGACTGGTAACTTGGACTCTGCTTCAAGCATCTGAAGTAGAGATCTTATTGTTGTGAAAATAATAGATAAGGAAGAATTATTTTATTAATTCACTTGTGAATAATCAGTTCTCAGAATGCTGTGGAATTTTAGTTAGCTATGTATTTCATCTTATAAAAAATGTATTTAAACTTATTTATTTCTTACATATTTAAATTTGTTGAACAAATTTGATAAAAAATGTTGGAGGAAAATTTATTATTTAAAAAATATTTACTCACCACCATAAAAAAAAGGATTTGTATATATCATACCATGATGTTTTGATTATCAATCAGATCCTTTTTCTTGTACTTAAAGAGTCATTTCAAGGATAGTTAAAATCTATCTGCAATCTGAAAAAAAGTTCAGTTTTGCTGACCATGAACTAAGAAAATGGGTTTTATCTGTTCAAAATGTCAAATTTAATCTGTTCTTTTGTATCCTTTAAAGAACACAATAATAGATCTAAAAGGTAAAAAAAAAAATCTAAAGTTAAAAGCAAATAAGCAAGTCTTTGAGTAATGACTGTTTTCCTAATACATTGTTACATGTGAGACTTTAATGAGTAAATTTATTTAATGTACTAGATTTATTCCCTTGATTGTAGGTATTTCTAAAAGCCAAACCTCTAAACCTTCAGAAGGAGGATTAAATCCTGAAGATGGGAGCAGTAGGACTAAATGAGCACGTCACTACACTACACTGATTGCACAGTTCTCCTGACGTCACAGACCCCTCCCACTGCCGATCAGCCGCTTCCAGGCTTCCCTCCCGGGCACTCTCCATAGCACTGCCCACACCTCTTGGCGCTGCGCGTTAATTTTACGTTCTGTGTGGATCACAAACCCATGAATGAAGATTTTGGTTGGTAACTAAGCTGCTTCAAATCATGCCAGTGAGGTTGATGAAAGCCTTGTCCATTCAGTCCCAAGGTCCTTCGAGGTCTATCCTAAGTCACCTTTCTAAATGCCTTGCTTATGCTTTTCTAGAGGCCTGGTATATAGTTCTGTTTCACATAGGGACAGGCATGTGCTACAAGGAGCTTTTAGTTTCCTCAAAATATTGGGCTTCATAATACCATACAAACATACATCATCATGTATTATAAATGTAACAAATATTATCATATACTAGGTTTCATAATAAAACATAGATTCCATAATAATAATAAAACATGTAGAAGAGAGACGATAACCTAGTGCTACTTACAACCAAAATGTTTGCCTAATACGGACACATATTAAAACCTGGTAGTCACTCTTACTAGGAAAAGATAAGGCCCATTTAAATGTCTTTCCAAATTCATTAAGGCATTAAATCTATGTAACCCTTTTGACCTATAGGTAAAAAAAAATCTAAAAAGAAAACACAGGCTGCTCATGATGAAGGGTGCCTCCACCAAAGGGAACATTTATTATAAGTGCTCTCACAGATAGTTTTTCCTTCTGCCTTTAATGTTGACTGAATTGGTGATAGAAATAGACAATACTCTTTTAACTTGGGGGTATAGTATGCCCTTATTTTCATTAAGAAATAATTCTTAGAATACCTTTTAGGTGTTTGCTCAATTTCATTTTGTATGTCTAAGACACAAGGGACTCGTAGGTATTTATTTTACAAGGTTCAAAAATTATAAGCTATAATATCTCTTATTGAATATTCCCAAACTACACTAAAGATTTAAACATAAACAGAGAAGAGATTGAAAGTTTGCCTTTCCTATGCATTGCAGGTTAAGCACATGCTTGAAAAACAAACATTGTTAGTAAAGCTATGTGCAGAGGGGTTAATATAACTCGTGAAACCACCATTACCAACACTTCTGCACACAGACAGCATGCTTGGATTGCAGAATGAGCCCTGATACCTTTAGTTCTTTAAGTCCCTGAATGTATCTCCCTTCTACATCCTGTATCTGGTCCTTAAGGTCATAGATATCCTGCAGGACATAGGAATGAACCATTTCATAAAACCATGCACAAACATAGTAAGTCTCAACGGATTCAGATGAAAATGTGAATGACTTTCATATATTCCAGACTAAATGGAGAAAAATCAAAGTATACAAATGTAACTCTCACTCCAAATTACTGAAAAGGGCACAACAGGTCACATGACAGTGAGGCTGGATAAGATCTGTAGTAATCAAGCTAAAGTGTTAAAATATTTTCTTGTCATTAAATCCTTATTGAAATAGATTAGCAAATGGGAATAGGGCTATACATGAGAAAAAGTTACATAAACTATAACATTTTTAATACACTTTTATAAATTTGTAAGTAATTTTTAGCATAATACTTCTCCTAGAACTAGCAAAATCTGTAGTAAATTAATTAGAAGCAACAAATTTTACTGACATGCAGAAGTTTTAAAAAATGTGATAAATGGATATAACTTGGTTACTGACCAAAATTAATTTGGAAGAAAGAATGCAAAGGGAAGGAATAAAAATACTTTAAACACAATGTCAAATGAGACAGTCTATCTTGAAGACACCATTTAAATGATGAGAAAAACTTTTGCTCCAAGTGTTACCATACTCTTTAGAAAAAATAAAGGTCAAATTTTAAATGGAAAATATTGTTTCCTTTGTACCTGACTCTGCCATATAGGGTCTATTCCAGATGCCTGATGGGAAATAACTGCCCCAGGGCCTAAAATACAATTCTACAATTACAGGTGAGATAAATTATCAAAGACTGATAAGACACATTTTAGATACTACACTCTTCTATCCCTTTGTTCCCACCTTGGTAGGCTTATCTGTCTTTTATGCATTCATTTATTCAACAGACATTTATGGAGAATTTATTAAGGACTCAGAAACAGGATACAAAAGTCTCATTTTCTTCAAAGAAGCCATTCTCTCAAATTAATACAAGTAAGTGGCAAGAGGTAGGATGCCTCAGACTGTAAGGTCTTGCCCCCTGGTCATTTGCCCTACTTCCTCTTCTACTGTCACTGCTGCTTCTCTCCCCTCTTCTAATCTCCAGTCCATTTTTTCAAGTTACCTGTTCCACAAACTAGACCTGCTGCCTTGCCTACAATCTTACTAATTTGCCACCAGCCCTACCTCGTCCTCTACTTTGTCAATGGAAATAAACATCTAAAATGGGCACATCCATTCAAGCCCCAGACATTCTTCTCACTCACTCAAGCACTTTGCTCATCAGTTACACTCCTTAACCTTCACATTCTTTCTCTACTGGTTCAATCCCACCTTTAAAAATAATCCCACCTTAAAAAAAATAATAATAATAATCCCACCTTTAAAAGAAACAAAAGCCTGTTCAACCTCTCTCTGCTATTGACCAACCAACTCCCATCATCCAATATTTGCCTCAGAACAAAGTTCTTCCATTTTCTACCATCACTATTTTGACTTATCTCATATTCATTGCTCAACCACAGGGTTACTGTTCCTTACCTCCAGTGCTGCAAACTGTGGTCAGTTATCTTTATTTTTTATTAGATTTATTTATTTATGCATACAAGAGCTGGGATGTAGGCCAGAGGTGTGGGGGGAAGGGGAGGAGGGTAGAGGGGTGAGAGATTCACCAGAGACAGAGTGGGCAGCAAAACAGGCAGTTTGTCTGAAATACACTGCTGAAGGGAGCAGCGGGTGAGACAGGAGAGGTCTGCTGTGCCATATGGGTTAGCTCCCTGGCTGGGGATTGAAGTCCTACTGCAGTGGCTGTCTAGCTTCATAGTGCTGAGACTTAGCTCCATGCGCACCAGGGAGGCCCCAGTTATCTTTAAAGAATGCAAATCAGATAGTATTGCTCTCCTATTTAATATGACACAGTTCTTAGGGTAAAAGTGAATTTCTTTTAAGCTGCCAAAGAAGATGCTTTGTGATCTGGCCCATCACTACTTTTCTAGACTCATTTACTCAACACTATTCCTCACTTCTTATCTTACCCTCTGCCCCCTTTGCTGTACAGATAATCTCCAGTTCTCTCAATATTTCTCTGAGGACGTCTTCAACTTCTTTCCCTGGCTATTTTTGTTCTTCCTTCAAACCTTAGCTCTGTTTGTCTCCTCTAAAATGCTTCTTGTTATCTCTTCTCTTCCAATTTAGATGATGCTTCTCTGAATTCCCATCACAGTCCTATGCTTGCTACTACCATAGTATCATAGCATCTAATTTTACTGGTATCATCAGAGTATCTTCCCTACTGTGCACTTCCAAAGTCCACGAGTGTTGTACTGCCTAAATCTCCAGGGCCACATGCTCTATAAATGTTGAATGAATGAATACACTTTTTATTCCTCACAAATAGCAGGTCAGTAAATAGACAATCAAATACATTTTGAAAATTACCATCTTTCAAGTAAAAGGTTAATATGAATGGAAGCTTAAAGGACAGGCTAAATGAGCTTTTCATTACTTGGGTATTTGTTTTCCTAAATATTATGCTTCTGTTATGAAAAACTGAGACGTAACGGCATCCAAACAGCTAAGTAATACCCATAATAGCACTAAACACTAATAATTCCCAGAGTCTGGTTCTTTGTACATCCACATATTTTCCATTTAAAATATGGCCAAATATTTCTGAGATAATTACTTTCACATATATTAATTTTTTTTTTTGACATTTGTAAATTAGCAGAACTCATTCCAATAGCACTACATTTTCAGGAAACAGAAGAGGAAAGAAATTACCGATCTTCCTTTCAGGCCCTGAAACAAGTCACATTCTTAAGTTGTACTGATATTATTTCTAAGAATTCACAAGCCTTTTCTTTTTACTAAGTCATAGTAAATGTTAAGTAGTTCCAGTATACTAGCAAACTGCAAAAAAGTAAACCAAAAACTGTGGTTTACCCGCAATTCACTTAATGAGGTGTCTGGATCTATTAAGCTGCTGGTGTCCCCACTTCCCCGTCGGGACGAATTTCCACTTAGAGGGGTTGTTGCTGAGGCGGAATTTCGAGATGAAGGCTAGGAAAAAAAGAAACACAACACTGGTAAGTCTTGTTTAAAAATATCTCCAGGGCCACATGCTCTATAAATGTTGAATGAATGACATATTTTTTTATTCCTCACAAATAGCAACTGCGTGTTTAAAAAAGTCTTGTTTGAAAATTTAAACATCTTAGATAAAAGTTTTAAATGTGCTTATGTGACTTACATTTATGGTTCGGACTGTACTTCCTCTGGACAAAAGTAAGAACAGGGTAAGGGTAGTGGAGATCTAACACAGTGCAGACAAGAAATTACCAAGTGAAATCTAAGGCAATTTTAGGTCAGCTTTGGGGACTGGTATTCAGAGAAGGGCCTATGCATATAAATTACAACTTCATTCACTCTGATACTCTTTTGAATCTAGAATTCATAAAAACTAATGAAGAGTCTCTGTGGGAGCTGTTTTCTAAGTTTCTCTTCACTGGATTGTAAACACTGGGTTGAGACATCAGAAAAGTTTTAGAATGTTTCAATTGACAGGTTATTTAGTAATTCCCCTGTTTAATTCCTTAGGCTTCCTCTTTAGAATCTTCTAATATTTTGTAGATAAAGTTGAATACTATTTGCAGCTCAGAGGAACAATACTGCATGTCTCTATGAATTTAGATTGTCCTAGCCACAATTAATTTAAATGTGAGATTTTATTATTGGACTAGTAAGTGGCACAAACCTGTGCTATCCAATATAGGAGGTACTAGCCCAAGTGTGGCTACTGAGCACTGGAAATGTCATTAGTCTTAGTTGAGATTCTTTTAAGTATAAAATATATATCTGATTTCCAAGCTTTAGGCAGGAAAAAGAACTCAAAACATCTCAATAATTTTTCATACTGAAGTGATTATAAGTGAAATAAGTCATACAGTTACTAATGGTCTCACACATTTATGAGATATAAAAGACCAGAGAGAACAAACCAGCAAAACAAGAATAATTCTTAGTCTCCTAACATACTGGTTACCAGAAGGATTGGGGAAGAGGGAGGAGGAGGTAGGGGAGAGGTGACAGGGTTGTGGTACTGGAGAAATGGTGGAATGTGGAAAAAAATGCATATACATCTGGAGGTGTAAAGTTGCACTCCCAAAATTATAGTTACTTAAACTAGTGGCAAATCAATAAAACATGGGGAAAAATTAACAAAAGTATAATTTTTCACATTGATTATATTAAAATCTTTCTATTAAAACATATTATTTATATTAATTTTACCCATTCCTTCTTACCATATTAATGGGTATTTTGTGGCCTGAGTGGTATTTCTGCTGGACAAAACTGGCCGATCTTTTTTGGGTACGGCATAAAATTAATCCTAATAAATCACTTCCCTAAGATGATTTTCTAAAAATACTTCTAGAAGAAAATAAGACACCTTAACACAAAGTAACCTCTGGAAAGGAGTTCTTTTGCTTCATAAAAATAATTTTTAAGGTGAAAATCTCAGAATTTGTCATCACCATTCCGAAAGACACTTCATTTTCAGTGTCAAGTGACTTCTTAGTAAGATCAATTTCTAGAGGAATGAAAATCAAAAGAGCAGTCAAAAATTTAAGAGGTGACACTCAAGGACATAAAATACAGTGTCTTTTCTCTTCCCAGGGCTTCACATGATTCAACTTCAGAGGAATGTAGGAGGACAAGTACAGGAAATGGATGAAGAGAGGAAGAGCAACTTGACCAGCTCATGGTAGTAATGTAAAGAATGAAACAGCAGTAGAAAGTAAGCTGAACTGACACTGAGAACTTAACTCCCTTAGGAATTAATATAACTCACCCTTGTGTAATTTTCAGCATACTGTTTGTCAGATTTCTCATCCAACTAGAAAAGAAGAGAAAAAAAAATGAAGATGCTTAGTATGTTGATTTTTTTAGGGAAATAAAAGAAGTTACATCATTTGAGTTCTCCAAGGTCGACTAATGTTTGGAACCTAAAAGTAAACATACTAAAAAACTGAAATAAAAGATGTGACAGAAGACAAAATGTCAGAAACTTTATTTCCTATCTTGAGAAAGACATGGAATAAGTAAGCTGTCCTTAATTCAAAAACTTAGAACTTGAAAGATAAACTTTCTTCTCATGGTATTTAAAACACATTAAAGAAAACTATACAGAAACTTGGGTTTTAGCATCACAAATGTTAATACAGAGAAAGTCGCTCATATCAAAAGGAAAGTCTGATAAAACCAAAACCAAAAAATTTTGTTATCTAAATATTTTTAGGACCCAAGACACATAGATAAGACTAATAGTCATAGCGAAAAAAGTTTAGATTAGACTAAAACTTACCAAGTACCATCACAAAAAAATTTTCCCCACAGCATCAAGGATTCAGTTGTTTGGCTTTTTCTTTTTAGTAATACACACACACATTTTTTAAAAAATCAAACAGCACAAAAGACATGTTAAGTAATAAGTCTTTCTCCTTATTAACCAACTCTCACTCCAAGGGCAACCAACACCCAAGTCTTTGAAAAATTCTAGCAACAGTGTCCCAAATCCACCTCCCCCATCACCAAGTTTCGGAGATTAAGTATTTCATTTTTTTCCCCCATAGAATTTATCATTCCCTGACCCCATGTATTCATTAATTTGTCTGATCTTTCTTGTTAAGGTAAGCTCCAGGTCTATATGTCCTGTATTCCTAACATAGAGAGTAGCACCCAGTATGTAGACTCAAAATTTATTGAAGGAATGAATAAATGAATCCTCCCCCATTTGTACTTACAGACTTAGCTCATTAGCTGCAGATTATCCTATTACCTGACATTCCATAAGTGAGTTATCCTATCTTCTACTGATAGACTTTAAGATCGTTTTAGACTATTTCAAGAAGAGAGATACCTTAAAGGTCTATTTCAAAACACTGATTTTATAGTTGGAGAAAGAAATTCAGAGATAAAATTATTTTTTGAAGGTTGAACTATTAACTACCAGCAATGGATCCAGATATTAGTTTTGTAAATATCAACCCCAGTGTTCATAGGATATTAAGTACCTGTATAAATTGTACCAATGACCAGTGAGGGTGGGGTAACCACATAGGCACTTAACTAAATGAAAATATATCCACACGCCAACTCATAAATTAACCTTACCAAACTGTTGCAGGGCAGCCCCGATATAAATGGGGTGCCTGTCTCACCCATGCGCTTAAAAGGGACTTAAAAGACTCAACTGCAGACACACACAATAAAATTAATAAAAGGGTTTATTTACAAAAAGGGAAAGGAAAAAGATAAAGAATAAATCAGTGAATGCGTCCTACCAGTTCCACTGAGCTGGAATCTTACAGCCCACTCAAAAACCTGGCAATCCACAACCACGAGCAATAGCCCCCCCTCCAAGCTCACAGGTCTGGTTTTTAAATCCTAAAACCATTTCTTAACTCCACCCTCAGTCCTCAGCATCCTTCCTTCGGTGATGATCACATTCTGGTATTCGTAGTAGTCGTAGGTGTCTTGGATCTTTCTGGCTTGAGGTGGGGGTGGGGTCCTGGGACACTCCCCTTTCCTGAGGACCACCCTCTTACACAACCAGTATAAAGAAGAGATATGAAAAACTTCCTCAGTTAATTATTATAGCAGAAAATATTTTTATTTCTGGTTCTACTGAGAATACTTCATTCTAACTTCCTCATATTTGAAAGTTTTTCTTTCTTTTCATTATCCACAGTTATGTTCATTCTCTCAGTAAACACCTTTTATTAGTAGTACTATGTCAGTAATTTTAAAGCGATCTTAGATTTTGAAATCTTTTTACTACTCCGTGCTGCAATACTCTCAAAATAGAATTGCTTTTAGTTCACTTAATTTTTTAAAACCACATATGAAATATTTTTAAACAAAGTGACAGTAGTTTTTAATATTGGTAATTATTGCCACGAAAAGGATAATCTTCCATTGCACTAATACTAGTAAAATGCACTGCCTGATATGTAATGTGATATTCTTCATAGTGAAAGAAATACCGTATCTGAATACAATGCCTTATTTTCCCTAGAGCATCTTCCAATTCTTCTGCTAATGAGTTAAAGGGCAAAACAAGCAGCATTCAAATACATTCCTCAAGGTCTATTTGAAATCCTGTCTTACATCACCCTTTCACAAAAATGATTCCAAGCACACCCATTTTTTTAATCGACAGTCAACTTGAAATAATCTTACATTTCAGAGGCTGCATCCTGAACTATTCCATCGCAATGCTGATTCTATTGCCTTCACTATCTTCTGAGAGATCCCAATTGTGGCAACACTAACTGATCATGCAGGGCTTGTTAAGGCAGCAAAAAATGCCTAGGGCAGTCTTGCCGCAGTCCAGTTATTTTGGCTGCAGTGACTTGGCCAGAGGCTCTTCGGTTCTCATTTCTCAGACTTGTGCTATATTACGTGCTGTCTTCCACTTAAACAAAAGGCTAGTTGAAACCTGGTATCTTAAAAGCCCCAGTGCAGTTAAGAGCCAGGATAGCTGCACTGCAATGACAAGCCAAGTTCATAGTGATGACCCAAAGAGCCTGCCAGACTCAGAAAGGTTTTTAAATGTCATAAAATATAATCATGTTTATCATAATAAAGCATAGAATAGAGAAAGGGTGGTAAAAAAATATAAACTTTCAGTTATAAGTTGCAATCAATTTAAAATCAACAATTGATTTTAAAAATTGTGTATGAACATGGAAAAATATGCTAATACAAAAAATGTTCATAAGATTTACTAAGTGAAAAATCAGAGAACACAGGCTGTGTGTTTTATATGGTCCCAATTCTCTAAGATAAGCACGTTAAACCAAACCAAGGAAAAGTATTAAAATCATCAAAATGCCAAAAAAAAAAAAGTGGCTAACAAAAAGGTAGATTAAAATACAAAAATAACCCCTCCCCCAAAACTAAAACAAAAACCTATAAGCAAAGTGCTTTTTTACTACAAAGGCCCTCAGGGCATATTCATTCTCAATTTTTTTCAAGTAATATTATGATATTGTACTCTTAAATAATTAAATAGGAAATTTTCTAATCAATAAAATTGTTTTCTTGACAGTTGGAAATGGAAAGTTAGCTAACAAGCTTGTAATATTTCATATTAGTGTTACAATGCAAAGAAGAACATGGGATGGCAAACTTTATATCCCAATATGAATGCATAAAATTTAAAAGTAAAATTTTCTTAAAGAAATTCAGATTATCAATTAGAACACAACACCTTACATAGTTTCCCCATATTTCGGTGATAAATGCCTTTGCCTTATTTATGTTTGGGGCTTACGAAAATGATTTGTTCTTGATATTATGTAAAACTGTTTCTCATTAAATCTAAACTCCTTATTTGCTGAAAATAGCAGGCCAGACATTATTTCTTAGAACACATATCTTATGAAGTCTTTGAAACTTTGTTTCTTCCTAAAAGAAAAGTATTTATTATTCTCCAGTTATGGGCCATTTGAACTTCATTTCAGCTTATGACTCTACTTTGATAGATAATTTTACACCTTACTAAAATGGTAAAGTACAACTGAAGCTTTTTGAATGGACACAGCATTTTAGTTATGAATGCATTATGATACCATCATTTAAGAAAACTGTTAAAAAATAAACTCCAGTGTTTTACTCCAAATAGTTTTTTCTACTTAAAAGGACCGAGAGAGATTTGATGTAACTGAGCTACACATACCTGACGCAGTGCAACAGTCAGCATGCAGCAACCAGTTTGTCAGCCATATCAGTGAATGTGACATGTGTGATCAGAAGATAAAGGCATCTGAATTTATTCTATTTGCTTTTTAAGAGTATAAAGTTGTAGTCTAATGAGGTAATTACATTGCAGTTTGCTTAATGTAGTCATTGGATTCTAATCCTTTGTTAAGTTTTAATTTATATATACTAACTAGATAATCCTATACAAAAAGCCTGGGGAAAAAAAAGTCAGTGTCTGATTTACCAACCACAGAAGAAAGGGGTAATTTTAATAATCTCCTAAAGCAAGTCTGGCTAAGAATCCCATTCAGAAATGCTTTAATTCAGATATCACAAATTAAAGGCTAATAGGAGTCAAAGTTTTTAAGAGAAAAGGTACACACAATAAACTAAATGTACTGTCCATATCTATGAAAAAAGTAGGTCATTAAGCAAGTTAATAAAATGGACAATATTTTAGGGGAAAGACTTGGAAGTCAGTCTTACAATTTAGAGTGCAAAGAGATTCCTTAATCTCATCCAGGGGAAGATGCGAGACTGTTGCACAGATTTGGAACCAAAACTCTGAAATACTTAATGACCATACTTAGAAATATATTCTAGGATTAAAGTTGTTCAGAAATAGCTACTGAAATATAATCAGTGACATACTAAACATAGGTAATTATCTCTTCATTAAAATACTGTCTTAACTTTTTGTTAAGAAACACTGCCTCTTATGACTTCAGTGCTTAATAAACAGAACAGGTTGTCACTAATGCCAGTGACAGAGAAGAGGTGTCAGAAAGAGAAAATCAGGGAGGTAAGACACCACTGCTGGAGTTCCTTTATTAAGAAAAATGCCTCCAAGATTTCTCCACTAAACCATCTTTCCTAAAATCAGTTCATGATGTATGTGAAAGCAACGGCTAGGTATTTCATCAAAATGATGCCATAACCTATGTTAAAAATCTATTTGGATTCTTCCCAGTGACAACAAATTAGTGACACTTTACTAGTAGGGTCTTTTATCGTTCAACTTTCAAAACCTACTTAGAAATTTAGATGTTTGCCAAAACAAAATGGAAGAAAAAATTTAAGATCAATCAGGTATATGTACATGTGGCCATTTATTAAATGGTTTTTAA
Source organism: Scalopus aquaticus (assembly GCA_004024925.1). Taxonomy (NCBI): domain Eukaryota; kingdom Metazoa; phylum Chordata; class Mammalia; order Eulipotyphla; family Talpidae; genus Scalopus; species Scalopus aquaticus. Next base: position 15,834 of record PVIJ01019324.1, read on the forward strand.
AAATTATTTTTCACTTTATTAGGTATGATAATGATATAATAGATTGAAAAATTCTCAATTAGAGATGCATAGTGGATATTTGTTGGGAAATGACATGATGTATGGGAATGACAATAAAATAATTTTTAAAAATCTGGTTAGGGTAAAGGAATATATGAAACAAAACTGGAAAATACTGATAACTCTTGGAGCTGCTGCTGGGTTTCATGGGGGATCATTTCCATAGAAAAAAGTTTTTTAAAAATTCAGTACATATCAATTCATACATTCCAAAATGCGCAAAAAATTGAATTTTATGTTAATATGTTCAGGTAAGTATTTCCTAGGCAGTAAATTAAGGTCCTAATTTTAAAGCAGTTGTTAGTCACAAGTCTGAGACAACCACCCCATGCAGTGAATACACTCACACTGGTCAAGTCTGGGATGCTGACGTCATCCACCTCAGAGACAACACTCCCCCTACGATTGCAGCGACTAAAATAATCAGCAGCAGAAACCTTTCAGTCAGAAAAAATGAAATGCTTTAAATATGAAGAAAAGGGAACAGAAAAAGATCAGAACATTAGTAAATGGGGGATATGTTTGTGTATCTGTTTATGTATCCTCATATCCTTAGATGAGGAAAAACAGCTGCAAGAAATATTAAAAGGATCCCCACATGAAGTCACAGCTCCCTAAGATAACTTTTACTTATCTAAACTGGCATTCCATTTAATAGAGGAAATTTACTGCCTGAGGGCCAGCAAAGTCTCCCAAATTTAAGACATGCATCACCCTCAACAGAAGGGTTTCTAGGATAGTTTCTTTCTTTATTAGTTTATTTTCTACACTTTTCACTAGGGCATAAGCTCCATGAAATCAGAAATCTGGTCTGTGGCTTACCACATTATTCCCAACACTTTAACACAGTGTTTTATATATAATAGGTATTCCATAAACATTCAGTAAATTAATAAATTAATGAATACTTTTACCTCACTCAGCACTATTCCTTACCTCAGCTCTGTTTCTTGGTTAAAAAGTGTTTGTTTTCAGGAAGGGAATTTGGGCACCCAACCACAGAGGTATAGGAGGTTTACGAGTATGAAGTTATGCTAACAGCATTAGTATTTTTATTCACAGCAATAGAAATACAACATAGATTTACATTTACATTAATATTTTATTGGTACCTACCAGAATTTAGCAGTTATTTCCTATAAAGCAATTAATTTAATCCAGCTATTAAGCCTAACTACAGAGTCATTAGTATCTCCATTGTACAAATAAAGAAAATGTCATTCACACAACTAATATAGGCTATAGAATGGCTCCATCCCAGGCATTGTCATTTAAAAGCCCCTACCTTTTCCACTCCATCACTTTCCAAGGCTTTCAGATACCATGGTTTGCTCTTTCTCTTTCACTGTATTAACATTAATTGGTTCGCCAGTGGATAACTACCTTAAACTAGACTAAATTTTTTTTAAAAGATTGAATTTTTTTGTTGTTTATGTGGAGAACAGGGGCATAGGCCAGAGGTACAGGGGGTGAGAGGATTCACGAGAGACAGAGCGGGGAGCAGAACAGGCGTATCTACTGAAATACACTGCTGAGGGGAGCAGCAGGCAAAACAGCAGAGGTCTGTTGCACCATATGTGGGTTAGGGGATCAAACTCAGGCCATAGAGGTGAGAGTGACAGTGCTGAGACTTAACCCCTAGGCCACCAGGGAGGCCCTAGATGACTAAATTTTTAATGACAAATCTCAAACATTTGGTGTTCTCCTTCTCCATGAAAACTTTGGGTTTATAATCTTTTATAAAACAAGACTCAGATCGAATTGCCTCCCATTTTTCTTAAATGAATAATAGGCTCTCAGTTAACGTGATATTTATTCTAGCTCTAAGCTGACACACCATCCTCACCAATGTAATTTTCTAATCAATTCTTATACACAGCAAAAATGTCATTAGCTCTCTGTAAAATATCAAGCTTCCTCAAAGGGATAATTTATTCAAACATAGCTATTTGTTGCACCTACACTTATTACTCTTCTTTAATTCTAAGACTAGATTTTTTTAGATTTTATTATCATGAAACTCTTTAAAAGTTCAGGGGTCTTGACAAAAGTATAAACATTGATTAAGCTTAAATTAAAACAGTGAAGAAAGCAACTGATGGCAACATGACTTGCAATTCATACTTAAGAGATTTATACAATGGCTTCGGTGAATGTGCACTTAACTGCATTTGCATAAAACAGCAGCAAAAACTTAAAAATTAAAATCTTTCAAATACACAAGGCCTAGCACATAAAAGGAGTGAAAAGACTAATTATTAATGAAAGTCTACTTAGCCCACAGAAAGTATCTTCAGCAACACATTTTTGAAGGCAAGCTAATTATATAAACTAAATCTGAAGATAATGCTCAATTTGTCACACAAAAATTTCACTTTTCAATAGATTTAAAGGGTGACATGAATCTGTTGCAATTCTGAAACTTATTTTATGGGTCTGCATGCAAACCATGCTCACCACACTCTCCCTTCGCCGACGACTGGAATGACCAGAAGACGCAATGCTTGCAGTATCATTGTCGGTAAACTATAGATATTAAAAGAAGATAATGAAAAAGATGTGATTTCACTACAGGTCCACCTGATTGTAAGCAGGTAGGTAAAGTTTAGGAAGCATGCAAATACTCTGAATGTGTATTATAGCAGGCACCATTTATGGTCTACCATTAAACAGAAAAGCTCTTTCAAGGCACAATGAAGTATCATTAAAAATCACAAGATTTTTCAACAAATGCAAAAATTAAAGCAGCATTTTATCTTTTATTTAAGCTAAGTCAAAGAAATAAAAGAAATGGGCCTGAGTAAACCAGCCACTGGTTAAGGATTTCTTGCTTTTTCAATCTCTAGGCCCCTTGGGATCCTACCAGGGTATCAATAAATATACTTAATGTTTTAGCTTGGCAAAGTAAAAGAATATTTTAAAGTGAAATAATATAAGTCAAAGACAGAATTTCCTACCAGCAAGGGCACTGAAATGTTGATTCTTATTTTCCTTTATTCATTCCTGTGCAACTAGGTAAAATATTTCTAACATTATCCAAGAGTTTTTTTTTTTTTCTATTTCACCAGCAGTAGAAGATTCATTCAGATATCTCCATTCTGACATCACTAAGAAACCATTTAGGCATCACTGAGGTAATAATTCTGAACCAAACATGCAAATGAAATAGCATTTAGCTAGTACAAAAGAACAAGTTTCTACACTTGATTAAAAATATGTTATGATTTTCCTTTTGCAAGGGGCCATCACACTTGGGACATTAAAATACCACTGGGCGCAAGAGTTGCCATGAGGAATTTCATTACTGGGTGAGTAAAAAATAAACTTCCTCAGTATGTGAAAAAGCCATTATCTCCTTAAACATCAATGTGTGTATGTTTTGTTAACTACCAGAAAAGAATTCTTGAGACGTGTCACTTGAAAATACCAGGAGGATTGCACCAAATTTTATGTAAAAGAAAAGTCCACAAAGCTTACCTAATCACTCCATCAAGTACCCTATGTTCACCATTAAAAAACTGCTTCAACAGTTTACCTAATTTTGATGTTGTCAAGAATAACAAGGTAGTTCCTAAAGTCATCATTAGCTATTGGAAATGTAAACTGGTAAAGTTTTTTTGGTGGGCAATATGGCATATGCATCATAATTTAAACATAAATAGTCTGACCACCACCAAATCATAATTAACAATTTATCTTGCAAATCTACTCACGTAAGTACATATACTTGGGGAAGAATATTCATTGTACAAATGTCTATAGTAGCAAATATCTGACACCCTAAATGTTCATGAATAGGGAAGTGAGTTCTGAAATGTACAGTTTATGCACTAATGGAATGTTGTATTGCCATTAAAAAGAAATCATCCCCAAGAGGCATTCTGTGGGAAAAGGACATGGTTGATATATTAAAAATCTTTTAAATGTCAAAAACAAAATAAAATAAGCACTGCTATGAAAAGTGAGAAAAATTGAAGAACTGTATAAATATGAATTCATAGACACACTGTTCAAATAAAGGGTTTTCATATATGTATAAAATAACTATGAAGGGGCTATAAGAAGTTGTCTTTAAGGAATGGATATAGAGGGAAGGATGATATTACTTTCATAAATTAAAGAGTATTTTTCTAATACTCCAGAAGAACAAGTGATTAGAATTGTCCCAGCTTTGTCTTTTATGTAACAATTTTTAAAAGTTGACTTGCTTTACTTCTTCTCCTTCCACTCCAGTGACTACAGCACTGGCAAGCAGGTATGATGAACAAAAAACAGAAAGGAGAAATATAGAGTAGCCAATGCATATACAATAAATTGTCATCATTGAAAAGACAGAAGTTCTACACAAATGACATGTATGTACACACACACATTTTAATTCTAATGCCACTGGTTCTAGACTCATTTAAGAAACTGCGTGCTGAGTCATATTCATTCAGAAACCACCAATTAGGACAAATTAGTACTTGAGTTTGTGTACTGAAGGAAAACCATAATCCATGCACAAGAGAGTGAAACACACCACATCCTCAATATTTTAAACTGTGAGTACAGATTAATGAAAACAACCCAAAAATGTTCCTATAAAGCATGCAAACAGACAAGAAAGCTCACCACAGGACTGCTTCGGGCTGAACTTGTTCTTGATGAATAGTAACTGTATTCTGACGGCTATAAGGTTTCCAGAAAGAAAGGTTTTACAACAATGATCAGGTCCTTTTCCTGCTAGAAGTACAGTAGTGACCCTGGACCTAGCTCATCCTGGCTCCCAAGGCGAAAGTAACTACTACTCCCAGGTCTGGGACTCCCACCCTCTGGATCCATCATCCCCAAACAAGGCAGGGTTGCCCTAAGAAGCACTGCTTCACCTTTGGCCTGAGGAATTCATAAGCAAGAAAAGAGGTTTCTCTACTTCTATCTCCTGGATACCTGAAGCCATTACTTCCAGCAGGTACTACCTCACAGCTTGGGTGAGAATCATGATTGGATAGCTGATGGATCCCAGCTTACAGGTCGTATTAAATAACTTCTTCTCTTTAAGTAAACTGCCCCCACCTACACACAATCTTCTTCACTACTTGCTCCCTGGTGACTTACGGTTCGAGAATGATAAGGGCTATATAATCCACCATCATACAATGATGCCTAAAGAACAAAGGAAATACCATTTAGCTATTCACCATCAAAGTTAGTTTGAAAATGTCTTAACTTCTTTGCAGCATTCTGTTTCAAAAGTTTTGAGGAATGGAATAAGTGTACAATCTCCCAAGGGGAAGGCTGAAGGTGAGAACACTCATTTGTATGCAGAAGTCCTGCATCAGTCTTATTAAAACTTCAAGCTCACACTTAATTTAAGAAGCACCACTAGTTACCATGCTTCTTTTCACCATGTTCTCAACCTAGGATAACTAACATGAAGTTATTCTCTTGAAAGAATAAATAGAGCAGAGAAGAAAGTGAGGTACAGAAAGTATTTTGCCACTGGCACCATAAAGTTAAGTGACAATGTCTCAGTTCCCAGTCCATTTGAACAGGCCACAACATAACAAACAACTGCTTGAAACAAACAATTCACTACTCGCACATTCCACACATCTATTTAGTCTCTGCTTTCTAGTCAGTTTGTTTTATCACAATCGAGAATTCACGTGGCCAAGTACACAGCTGTCCCAAAGAAAAATCCGAGATCCCGTGCATGGGCAGCCATCTCAAAGAGTAAGCAAGTGTAGGGGGACCCATGCAAATCTATCATCTCTACCATGGTTTCTATAGGAAAGTAAAGTTTTAGTTTTTACACTACAAATCCACTAAATAATAAATCCACTAAATAAGTACACTGAAGTTTTGAATTTGAAGCACAGGCAGCACATTCTCCAGTATACATGGCATCAGAGTCATGAGTCCTTGACAAATTTGGAGGAAAGTTACAAAAGCAGAGGCAGCACCATGACAATGCCCCCTCCCCCCACCCCACCCCAGCCCCCAGAGCACAAGCTGGAAGCATAAAATACAAACCAGACTGGCACTTCTGGGCAGACCAGAATTTGTAGTAGGGGAGGCCTAAGAAAAAAGTGCATGATTTAACCCAAAGAAAAGTAACCAGTAACTGTGAAGGCAACACAAGCCTCAGCAAGTACTAACCCTGTGACTCTTAGATGTCGCCAGAGGGTCACTGTACAGGGAAGAAGACTGCTAAGAAACAAAAACAAAATAATTAAACCAAAAAAAAGGGCGGGATGGGAGAGGGGCCTGGTCTCACTGCCATGAGACAAAAATTATGTTTATGTTACATTCCATAATTCATTAGCAGTTCATGAGTGCTTAAGGTAGTTCAGTAACACACGTAGAGCTTAATCATTAGTAATCTTTTTGAATATCAATCTTAACAGGTAAGAAAGAAAAACAGCTGCAACAGTGTTCTATAAATGTGTTTATGTCCTATTGGGTTTTAAACATCAACATTAGGACATGGAACTGCAAGCTAAGAGAATACTCAGGAAGAGAGGGCCATACTTGGGGTATGGCAAAAAGTGGCTGTACCCTTGTCACCAGCAGCTCCAGCGATATTTTTAGTAAGTGAGGAGTCAAGAAAGGCTCCTAACAGACTGAACCTGATTATTGGGGAACCTGGTAAGAGAGCTCTGAGTTGTCACTATAAACCCTCTTTTTCAAATAGATTAGAAAATTTATCAAAACAAGTGCCGGACAAAGTACTATAGTTTAATCAGATAAACCACACTGGTCACAATGAATCCATGCACTAAGGAGGCACAGCATCTTTAAAAATCAAATCTCTCTTTTCCTGATATCACTTGATTACACAGTTTTCTTTTTTTTTTTTTTTAAAGATTTATTTATACAAGCTGGGGTACAGGCCAGAGGCGTGGGGGGGTGAGAGGGTTCACCAGAGACAGAGTGGGGAGCAGAAAAGGCAGACCAGAAATACACTGCTGAGGGGAGCAGCGGGTGAGGCAGGAGAGGTCCGCCGCACCATGTGGGATCCTCCCCGGCTGGGCTTCGAACTCGCATTGCGAGTTGCCAATAGCTCCCACAGTGCAGCGCTCAACCGCTGCGCCACCAGGGAGGCCCTGATTACACAGTTTTCAAGCGCAAACAGAAAATAAAAATATCTAAGTTACATGTGCAGGTTTTGAAAACTGAACAACTTTAAATTCATAACTATGTGCCATATAGTTAGTGTGTTTTAAATGTAAAATATGTCAAATGTCTTGGGAAAAAACAAGCAATTCTAACAACAAGCAACTGTATTCATCTCATCTCATTTATAATTAAGATTTTCATACATGGGCATCCCTGGTGGCGCAGCGGTTAAGCGCTGAGCTGTGAAGCTGTCGGCAGGAGCGATGCGAGTTCGACGCCCGGCCGGGGAGAGTCCCACATGGTGCAGCAGACCTCTGCTGCCTCGCCCGCTGCTTCCCTCAGCAGTGTATTCCTGATCTGCCTGTTCTGCTCCCCGCTCTATCTCTGGTGAACCCTCTCGCTGCCCCACACCTCTGGCCTGTACCCCAGCTTGTAAGTATAAATAAATAAATCTTTAAAAAAAAAAGTTAAAAAAAAAAGATTTTCATACATAAAGCTTTTATTAAAAGCTCATTCACCATGATGTGTGCTGATACCAACAACTTATTCTGAAATACATTTGCCCCCCTACCCTGCCCAAAGTGGAATGATAAGTGGATAGAGATAATTAAATAATAAAATGTCAACTGTAGAATCTAGGTGGTAGAAGGTACATGGGTGGCTTACAATGTAATTCTTTGAACTTTTCAGTATGTTAAAATTTTTTCATTAAAAATTTTTTCATTTTGGAAAGAAAATGGCACTTAGGATTCTACAGTTCCGACTGTTAAAAGATACACTCACAAAGACTATACGAATTCAGTTACCACAAACTAGTATATAACACAGCCATTTACAGTTCTAACTACTCAAAATGCAAAA
>PVIJ01019325.1:7398-23946 GCA_004024925.1 Scalopus aquaticus
AAGAAAATATAGGCAAAACTCTACATGACATACATCTCAGCAAAATCTTGAAAGACACATCCCTCAAAGCGAAGGAAGTGAAAGACAATATAAACAGATGGGATTATATAAAAATAAAAAGCTTCTGTACAGCAAAAGAGACATTAACCAAAACTAACAGACACCCTACCAACTGGGAAAGGATCTTTGCACACAATACGTCTGATAAAGGACTGATAGCAAAAATTTACAAGGAACTCACACAACTCAACAAAAAAGCAGCCAATAATCCAATCAAAAAAGAAGTAGTCTATGACTTGATTTTTTACAAGTATTACCTGTAGGCCTATTACCATTGGCATGCATTTTGTGATATAAACATCAATTTATTGCAGATTACAAAAAACTAGAGCCAAAATGAGAATTTGACTGTTGTATTCGTGTTGAGCACATACAAATTGATAGGAAATGACTAATTTTATTTCAGTAACATGACTTTTGTAAAAATTTGTTGAACAGTGTTATTTGCATCTTGTGAGCAGACAAGTGAATGACCAGTCTCCATGACACTTATGAGAATATATTAAAATTATATAAATAAAAAGTCATGTGTCTAGCAAAGGGAGTGGCTCAGTGGACCTATGGATTTTCACTGTGCTCCTTGTCACTATCAGTAAGGACTTGAAGCCCAGACTAATAGCCCCCAAATGTCGCTGAGACTACTGCTCTGTGCTGCACTCTTTCTGTCGTAATTCCATCTAACAACGTTAAAGGTATTTATAGGTGTTGCCTATTGCATCTTTCCGTCTTTTCTGTCATCCTCACATTGTATAATGTAATCTTTATTGATAGATTTCACTTCTTTTATCCTTGTGATTCCTTCTCTCTCGAAGTTCCCCAACAGGCTCATAAATTCTGATTATCTTACTTGTTTTAATTTGGTGATGTTTGGTCTAGTTAACTGAAATAGAAATAAATAGAAATTTAAATAGAATAGAAATAAATCTCTTTTCTCTTTATACAAATTTCTATTTGATGTTAAACCCTCTTCAGTAGTTTTGCCACCATGTGGTCTGTGAAGCCAAAGGATTGAGGACATAAGGTATAAGGTACTGTGTGTGTCATTCACCCCCCAACACACACACCCCAAGGGCTTTGGGAAGATTTGGGCATAGCATTGCCATTTATCAGTATATAAGGTTGCTCACATAGGAGCGCAGGAGAGCTAAGAACCACTTATAGTAGAATACTCTGTATACTAGAAAAAAATCACATCACACAAGGAGAAATGAAAATTCTTTTTCTCCCAGAAAGTCTAAAGAAGTAATTACAAATTCATTTACCTTTGGTATTTAGTATTTCCTAAGAAACTGAGGCATTAGGTTTTTGTTTTGTTTTGTTTTTTTACTTTGAGTCATTCTTGTTTTAAGAATGACTTTTAAGTCAATCATATTTTCTTATCATACTCCATTATGAATTATGAACTTAAAATTAGGATATGTCCTCAAGTTCCCATGAGCCAGGACAGTTTCCTAAATTTGATCATGTGTAAGCTGTATATTAAGTTATAACCAAAATTTCAAATCCATATTCTAATCCTGAATCAAGGTTTAGTTATAAAGGGGAGCAGGATTCCCTTGACATGAGTAGTCCATTATGGAATCTACATTCTCCAATAAATCATCATCATTCAATAATGATGACAAAATAAGACTCTGTCCTCTAAAGTCATGAGCTTTGTCCTTGTATAAACATATATAAATTGGAAATGATTACCCTTCCCATAGATCGGGAGTATTCCAGCCAACAGTCATTGTTAGGTTATATTCTCAGAGCCAAGCAAACAGGATTGTGAACACTGAAACACAAACATATAGAAGGAATTTGCAAATAGCAGTTTTCCCATTAAGATGTATCATACTGATTGCACAGAGGAGAATTCTGGTCCTAATTTAGTGCAGGTTTGTATTTGGCACATGTTACCTGTAGAGTATTTGGGTAAATTACTGATGTCAGTTGTATTTCTCTTGGAGACGAGGGAAATAGGTTATTGGCACAATAAAACATCCAGAGGCATTTAAAATGTCAGTCTAATCGCAAGAACCAGTAAGGCTTTTAATTACCTTCTGTGCAATTTTTTTTAATTGCTCCAATGGCTGTAGCGCTTGGTAAGTTCCTGACAGAGCAGATGCAACAAACTTAATTTAAACATTTTTTTTCCTTAAGCTTTCTGGAAAAAAAAAAAAAAGAATTTGAGACGAACTGCAAAAGCTGGGGGTCTCTTTTGTTCCTGAGTCTCTGTAAGACTTTTTGTTGCATTGGAATCCTGTGTCCATATTCATCCAACTACCTACAGGGATTTTATTTGCTGATGACATTATTTGGAAAGAGTATGTTTGTCAGTCACACTTCTTCTTAGAATATTCTGAATAAATCAGTCTGCTGTGCTAGACCATCCTCAGTTCCATTTGCATATACCTTTTGATATTTGCTTAGTTAGAAATTTGGGAAAAATAGGATATATAGTTCCTTTCTTGGGATAAGTTGACCTTGATATGAGGAAGACTTCTACTACCTATGTGCTTTCATCCCTTTAACCTTCCTTCTTTGCTAGAGTTATTTATTTATTTGAAAACATTCTGTAGTTTTAAGGACTCAATTCTCTTCTCCAAAAACTTTTCTATTAGTAAGGACATGTGCTGTGTCCAACGAGAAAAACATGGGTTTTACAATCCGCATTGTGGGATTGAATCCCAATTTGTCATATACTCTATCTCACTTATTTTACCTCCATACATAGCATAGAGCTGTGAGGATTCAATAATGTATAAAACGTGACTTACAAAGAGTAGGTTTTTAGTAAAAGTTCCTGGACAAAACCTGCCTTAACCTCTTACTTCAATGTTAGATCATGCATCTAGATGTATGTAATCACATGTTGCTCACTATGGCAGTTTATGTTTCTATTATAATATGGGTATTGGGAACTAGGGTTGAGATTTGCTTCCTGTATTGCAGGCATACAGTGCAGTGTCTTTAGCAATTAATTTGTGTTAATTGATTTGTTAATACATTGAAAAATATTCAGGGAATGTAAACCTGTTATAAGGTGGGTTGCAATTAAGGTGGATTTGAGGCTAATTTTAAATAAATAGTATTTAAAATAAATAATATATTTTAAATAAATAATAATATTTATTTCAAACTTAGAATATGGCATGTTCTTAATGTAAATTAAGTCCCTTATGTATACCAAAATAGACCTAGAAGGTGAATAGCTTTTTCCTCATCTTTCTCTCTCTCAGGTGAACATAAATTCCACCAGTCTAATTTTTTTATAAGGTGCACTATACCCTATCAAGTGTAAGAACTTACATAGAGTCATAGAATTTTGAAGGTGAAAGGAAATGGATAACATATGGTACAGCATGCTATTTAATGCACGAGGGAAATAAGGCTAATAAAGACAACACTATTTAAGATCTCAGTTGGCCAAGAATTCTGGTCTTGCATTTCTCATGTCTGGGCTGTTTTCATCAAGACATATTCCTCTATTCTATTGGTGTTGTTGCTAAGCTATTATTAATAACATTTGTAAACTCTATTCTACATTTCATTTCCCATTTAACTGTAAGGTGTAAGGATTAATTTTCAGCTCAGCTAATGATATAACCATTAACACTAATAGCATATTTTTTGAAATCTTAGGAGAAAGGTAAGATGAATATATTGATAAAACAGGGAAATAGTTAAGCAGATAAAGTGGGAAAAGTTCTGAAAGAAAACTAAGAAGTGAAGAAACAAAAGAGGTAACATTTATTTACAACTTAGGATGCGATATGTGCTTAATATAAATTAAGTTCCTTATTGTGCATTTTCTAATTATGCCAAAATAGTCCTGGAATGTGAGTAGCTTTTTCCTCATCTTTCTCCCACTCAGCTGGACATAAATTCCACCAGTCTGTTTCTATTGATTGAAAGGAAATCTATCAGGTTCTACAGCCCCAGCCCTGACCTTATTCATTACACTCTAGTTGTTCTGCAAACACAATTCAATTAGAAAAAAATACTGGTCTAAGAGGATTTTTTCAGAAGAAAGTATAGGAAATATTAAAAGAAGGCAAATTCCAGGTAAGCTAAAGAATTTGTTTGATAGGACCCTGAATCATATTAATAAAAAATGAAATATGATTAAAAGCAATGATGCCTGAGAACTCTAGTTTACTGGCCTTGGTGGTTGTAATTTTGCTACCAGGTTATTGTAGATAAATAAGGTGCAATGAAAGTTGTTCATTTTTCTAAGTATTGTTTCTGCATCTTGCTTTTGCACCAACTAGAATCCTTTTGCTTTGGAGCTGTTTGTGTTTGCACAGACACAGGTAGCTTTGTGCTGAGGAACATCAAGGCTAACCCTGTCTAGTCTAGTATCATATGTTGTCCTCCAGGTGGAGAGACATATAACATACGGAGTGTGGAGTGAGATGAACAGTAAAACAAAGCAAAAGAGTTCAAGACAGCTATGGAATGAGACAAGTGTGGGGGAGGTCTCATTTACAGACGCAGGATAAGGCTGGACAGCTATACACTGGGCTCAGGAATCCAGGAAATTTCCTGTTGGGTAGATTAAGTTTAATACACACCTCAGTCTGGGGCAACCACTTCACATTGCATTTGAGATATTGTAGTGTAGTTTTTCTCTATTTTATATTATCATATACTTGTCAATTTCATGAAGCCACCTATTTTTTAAGCACTAGAACTGCAAATAGGGACTGTTATGTTCAATAGATGTCATTTTAGCATGTTCTATTTTCCCTTCTTGAACTTTTTTTTTAAAGATTTATTTATTTATACATACAAGCTGGGGTACAGGCCAGAGGCGGGGGACGGCGAGAGGGTTCACCAGAGACAGAGTGGGGAGCAGAACAGGCAGATCAGAAATACACTGCTGAGGGGCGCAGCGGGCGAGGCAGGAGAGGTCTGCCGCACCATGTGGGATTCTCCCTGGCTGGGCATCGAACCCTCATTGCACGCTGCCCACAGCTCCACAGCGCAGAGCTCAACCGCTGGGCCACCAGGGAGGCCCCCCCTTCTTGAACTTAATTCTATGTTATAGTACCTCCAATGTGATGGGCACTTTTAGAGTTTAGATCTTTTATTGTGTAGCTCTTCCTGTGTAGATCTTCCTATGTAGCTCTCAGTAATAGCCCAGGAGGTTATATAAAAAAAAAAAAAAAAAAAAATAGAGCGCAGTCTGACCTGTTCAAGAATATCAGGGACTTAAAGGAGCTATATAAAGGGAATACTGGTGTAAAGAAGGCAGAATATGATATTGGACCAGAAGTTCCTAATAACAGATTTTTAGTATTCAAAAGAATGACACTGAAACTTCTCCTTCATGTTTTCATGTTTTTACGCTTCCCACAAAACTCTTCTATATTCTAGGCTTTTTAGAACAGAAGGTAAATCTATCTGCTGCTTCTGCACCTGCAACTTCTACTGTACTAGTAATATCGATAACTGTCTTTCATTGATATATTGAACATTAAAAAATTTTCATTTCAAATGGATATATTAATGCATATATGTATAATAATTCATACATACAACATCTGTTTATTCATATAACAACACTTAAATTGTATCAGTAGATTCTCCACTGAGTTTTTTGCATTTTCACTTCATAACTTATTGGCCATAAAGCAATTTTGCTATAACAAAGATAAAGTAAAAGAAGGAACTGAATTTTAAAGGACATGATGAAATGCTTTTTCTTTTTTTACTAAAATTTCTCCCTTCATTAGATGAAATATGTTTCCATATACTAGGGTGGACATTTAAAACTGATCTTTGGATTGCCTTGTATAAACTTGACACTGTTGTTTGACAGATTGGGATGCTGTTATTTCTTACCATATGAGAAAATATATATAACTGGTAGTACATGTCTGGAATATATTAAAATGTTCTACCATGGGAGCTGGGATGACTGCCCAGTGGATTCAGCATTGGAATTGGGGCTTTGAGAGATGAGAAGGAATTTGGTAAGAGAGGTGGGTATATAGAGCCTAAATGTGCAAAAACTCAGAGGGTGATGGCACACCTTATATTTCACCAAATTGCTTAAATCAGATTCTGTGCCAAATACCAAAATTTTGTCTACGTCATGTTCCCAATTATCAAAAACACCTTTTTTTTTTTTTTTTACAATTTTCAAGAAATTCATACTCATCAGGGATCAGTAACTATTTTGGACCTTGATTCTTTTTTCATTTCCAGCTTCTAATATTGCATTATAAATTTCATAAAGATGGTATTGAAGAATGAGCTGTTGTATCTAAATTAGCTAAAGAATTGCCTCGGAAGACTGTTGTGAATTACTTGCTCTCCCTTATGTTTGCCATTGTGTGACTTTTTTTTTTTGTTTTGAATGGTGGAAGGGATGACTCTCAACAAAGGATTTGCAAGCAGATGTTACCATTTTCTAATGCAGCAGTTCTATTGTAAATTTTTTCTTTATACTTTCTGATTTCACACTTCCAGTAAATTTTATTATTTTATTTTTATAATGTAAAAATTAAAGTACTGTGTCAGTTAAAACCAAACTTGAAACTGAATTGTCAATTATTTATCTTTTACAACAAAATTGACTTATGACCAATCAGTTTTGTGGCAAAAATGAGGTGAAAATGTTTGCTTCAAAGAATTCTCTGTGAATCTACTAAGAACTGTGCTTAGATGTTCCAATTTTACAGATGACAATCACCTAAACAGTGCTAAGAAGAGCTAAGGTGGGTTTTAAATTTGTGTTTGTAAATCCCAAAAGCTCTGGATAATTTTACTACAACTCTGGTTCTCTTCTGTGCAGGAAAAGTCATCAGGCGAAATCTTTGATTTTTGAAAGCCTAATTAGGAGAAGGAGAGCTTCTTGAGGAGTGATTTTTAAGATAAGGGTCATGTCAGAATCTATAGGAAAATTTTGAAAATCTCTCAGTTCCTAAATACTGCTCCTGTACAGCTGAGAATCATTGGCATAGTGAAAAAGAATTTCTCATGGGAGAATCAAAAGGGTGGAAAACTTAGCAGCAAAAGAGTTGAGAACTCCTGATCTTGATTTCTCCTTATAATATACTTTTTAAATACACCACACATTACTGTGTATGTGTTTACGTGTAAACCTAGTGCAGTCCCTAGAATGGACTGCAATTACTTATTGTCTTTGAAGTGTATTTACATACATGTGCATGTACACACTGCTGTCCCCTTCTCCACGTAACACACATACCCACTGCTCCTAAAAGGACCACATGTCGAAATCTACCCATTTGTTAATATCTCAGTGAATATCCTAATGGAAAAGAGTTGGCACACTCAACCTGGGAATAATAGAGGAGGGATTATTGACAAAGATGTGATTAGGAGTATAGTAATAGGGTATGATCCCCAATGTAGCCTTTATCACTGTCAAGTTTGAAGGCACATGGTTATTGAGATTTTAGTAGAATTCAGAGGCAGGTTTAATAACATACTTTTTTTTTTTTTTTGGCTGTCTTCCTCTCATATTTTCTCACTTCCGTAGTGGTGTTCTCTGCACTTCCACTTCCACACAAAACTTTCTGAGACCACCCAAATTAGAAGTGTTAATTCTGCCAGAAGTCTTAATGGCAATATTTCTAAGAAAAAGCTCCTCAGCAAGGAATTCTAAAATGGAATCACTTGCTGGCCAGATGACCAAGAGAAGACCATTGGTGGTGGAAGTCCGGTGTGATAGTCTTTGGCATGCTACAGCAACACAGTTGCAGACTCTCATTTCTAGTGAATTGGGGTGCAGTAGAGGTAGAAGTAGTTGCAAGAGAACAAGCTTGTCAGATTTCCAACTGCAGAGACTGTGACTGTTCAAGGGCTTCCATTGTTCTTCAAAGCCCATTGCTATGTTTGCACAGATGCATGCTTCCTGTGGTTGCCCCAGACATACCTGAACAAAAAGGGGACATTAAGATGTGGGACTTCTCTGAAGGCCGAAATTAGCTTGAGGACAATGTAAGTACCTCTTCATACTTTCTTTAGAAATATACTACAGCCTGTAATACTTCTACGCTTCCTTCCCTCCTCCTTTCTCCCCTTCTCTCAGGGTCAGACTGGTATCACAGTCTGACAGTTCTCTCAACGTCTCTCAGCTCTCTCCCTATTCTCTCACAGGCATTTTCACTAATAAATTTCTTGCATGTCTAATCACATTTTAGTGTCTGCTTCTCAAAGGATCCAAAGTAACACAAGGATAAAATAAAGTTATGAGGCTATCACTACTTCTACAGTATGCACAGGGATTGTTATTGTTGTAGCTAAAAAATACCACTTGTTCTTGTGTATATTTTCTACTCAGTATGACTGATATAAGAATGTACACTTTTCATACCTGCTGCTCAGTGAAGCTATTTCCTTTTACTTGGGGGAAAATGTCCCCCAAGATCTTTTATTATTCCTGCATAGGATTTTATGAAAATAAGTTTATCAGCACACATTTGGCTAATGTCACCAGAAGGGGTCCTGCCTCAAAATTTCCCTTCTGTCATTTCATTAATCACAGTTATTTCCCTCTTTCTTTCATTTAATTTGAATCTTCCCTTCAACATCCAGCTTAGGTATCCTCTAAGAAACATACCAGACAATTACAAACCACACTGGTTTTGCACCTTGACCATCTGCCTTAGTACGTTAAAGTGATGACACCTTGGCTCTATTAAACTGATATATCTTAACTGTATAGGAAAAAAGTTACTTAAGAAAGATTAAAAGACAGAGACTTTTCAGAAATTATGCTTCAAAATACTTAAGAAAATAGCCTTTAAGTTTTTTGTAAGCACTTGCTGATAATTACAAATGATTCTTAGCCACTTATTAAAGTAGATCTAACAGGAATTTTACTGGTGACACTACCTTTCTTCACAAATACTCAATGGTGTACAAGCCTCTGACACCAACCAATTAATTCTATGCGCTGTTTGGTTCCGCTATTTTTGCATGATGAACTTTTGAGGCAGATGAGGAGGAAACTGGTGGATCTTTGTATGAAGACAATTGGTGACAAATACATCTAGAAAAGGACCTAAGAATTTTAGTATAAAATAAAAGTAGCATGAGTTTCATTATTTTTTTTTCTGACCCCATCTATCAACCTGACTTTTTCCTATGAAACTAAAAGCCATTAAAGTGCAGGGATTCTATCCATATGTGCTTAAGAAACTTACCAAATGGGCCAATGTAGGGTGAAGGGACTGGCAATGCATGAGGTAGTTTATAGTACTGTATCTGTTTGTGGATCTCTGTTCCCTAGATCTGACTGCCACCATGACTGTGCAGCAGACATACTTCTTTTCTGTTTCTCTGCCCCTATAGTGACCTGTTTTCCTGAAGCCACTCTACTGGGAAGATCAGCTTGACTGGAGAATTCGAGGCCAGTCTTATATATCTCCTCTGTGCCCACTCTGCCAATGAGATAGCATGTACTGATCTGCTAAAGTTACTTGTCAGTCACTCAATTTATGTTTATATTTTACCAGGGACTCATAGCTCAAGAGGTCCAGTGGAATCAGGCAACTCTCTCAAGGTCATAGTGGCAGTTCATACTATACATGTGGAAGCCATATATAGCTGACATCTGGCTTTTTGCTTTTTTTCCTGAGTGGATGTTTTTTACCTGATATGTGTTTTGAATTACTTTAAGTTTACCCTATCTTTTCACTTAGAAAATATGAATTTTCTGTAAGTTTTACATGTCCTTCAATTTCCACAATTCCATTATTATTTTGCTTGCAAGACTCAGTGGACTGAGTAAAGTTACAGTAGGACATGGCTCTCTTTTCCTGAGGAAAATGTATTCATTCTTCCTTTTTAGTTAGAGTGCACCTGGAGTTGAAGTCAGATGCAGATGCTCTAAGATTTTTGGATCTTGTTGTTTAAAGTAGTTTGAGTTGAGATGCATAATTCAAGGTGCCCTTCCATCCAGATTTAGCTTGAGTATTCCAGGAACATTTTTGGGTTTGGTGGCAAGGAAATCCAGGAGTGAATTTTCAGGCAATGTGGCATAATTCATGATTAAGGTTATCGGTAATATCTAACCTTTAGTAAATGCCAGCTGCATAATAATGTCTAGAGTGCTTTCCTCAGATACTGCACTGCAGTCAGTTCAGCCAGGCCATAAGAATCTATTTAATAGAACTCTAATGGGAAATGACCAGGATCTGAGTACAGAAGATTAAAAGTGACAATGCTAATTGACTGCGGAGGTATCTACACGAAGAGGGCCAGAAAAATCATTTAAGTCTAAATGAAATTGGACTGATTTGATATTTGAAAAAAGTATTACCTTTCTTCTATGTTTGGCAGAGTGAATTAACTGCTTCACGTTTCTTAGAGAAGTTGGGCCTCCCTGGTGGCGCAACTGGTTAAGTGCAGCACTATGTTTCTTAGAGAAGTGTCTTTGTGGAACAATGGGCTATAGTTGTTGGGTAAAGAACTTTCCTCCACTCAGAAATAAAGAAGCATGGCTACATGTTTAATTGCTACTGCATTCAGTGTTTAATAATCAGTAACCATGCTAATATCTATGTTTGAAAGGGTTCCAAAATAGTGCAGGGTGGTCCATTTCTTACACCCACTGAACACAGAATGACAGAAATTCAGATACTCGTGGGGAATGTAATTTAATTATTTAGAAGATTATTACCTGCCCCCCCCAAATTTATGAAGCATCTAAACTACTGCGAAGCTTTAAAGATAATATTATTTCTCTCTTCTGACTTGTTTGATTATCCTTGAATCTTCTCCAATTTTTGTACAGTTAACAGATAGGTACAACTTTCTTTCCATCAGCTATGCCAACTATTCCCAACCATGTCAAGGAATTTGCACACAATCTTTTCTCCCTTCTCCAGGTAATTTCTGCCCATCTTTCAGAGCTCAGCTTAAATTTATTCTTCAGGAACATCTTCCTGTATAGCCAGGCCAGATGGGTGGACATATATCATTGTTGTTAAGAACAGAGAATTTAGAGATAAAAAGGTCTCAAAGAAAACTCTGGTTTGACCACTGACTAGCTCTGCGACTTTCCACTAGTTACTGATCCTCTTTTTGCCTAAACGTCTTCACCTGCCAAATAGAAGTGATAATTTTGAAATCACTTCATAGAGTTGTTGTAACAAATAAATATGTGGAGGTTTTACTATTGTTATGAGCTCTCTTAGCCCTCTGCACTTCTTCTTTCTCTGTGAACTTTCATTTTTCCCTTTTCATTTAGTATTTTTTACTAATTGCTACATATCAGTGTATATTTTGGCATGATTATTTAATAGATATATATCTACCACACTGAAATATAATGCCCCATGATGGTAGGGAGTTTGCATTGAATCTCCAGAGAATAAGTCAGTGCTGGCTTATATTAGACACTGATTAAATATTTGATTGAGTATATAAATGAACAGTGGTGGCAGTTTACAACTTAGACTGTGGATTGGAAACATTTCCACCCATAACATTCCACAACTCTATACTCAGGCCTTCTCACCTCCTTGATTTCTGCTGAGGCAATAGCTATTTGAATCTACAAACTACTTCTGAATGGCTCTGGAAATGGCTTCCTGGTATATGACTGAAAGTAGCAGTTTTCTCCTCTGGCATATAGTGAGCTTAAAAATTTTCTAAGTAATTTGATACTACTTAATGGTATTGATAGAATTGTTTTATAGAACTATCAAAGTTTGTGAAAAGTGTTCCATTTTTGTTTACTAAGGTAAAATGTATAAACAGTGAAATGTATACCCTTCACTGTATAATTTAATGAAAATTTCACAAATGTATGCTCATCTAATTATGACATCAATAAATTGATTATTTCTATTGCTACAGAAATTGTCCCTTACCTCCATCAAGTCCATCTAGATCCCTCATAAGCAATCTTTTTCTTGCCTTTCTCCAGCATTATTGAGATAAAATTTATATAGAGCATATAACATTTTGTGGGTTTAAGATGTACAATGTATTGATTTGATACACTTATATATTACAATATGATTACCACCATAGAGCTAGCAAACAATTCCATCACATCACATCATTATTGTTTTTTCTTTTCGTTGTGAGAATTTTTAAGATTTAATTTATTAGCATCTTTCAAATAGGTAATAAATATTATTAACTATAATCACCATTTTGTGCTTTAGATTCCTAGAACTTATTCATCTTATGACTGGTTGTTTTATACTCTTTGACCAACATTGCCCTATTTCCATCAGTCTTCATTCCCTAATTATCATCATTCTACTATCTGTTTCTATGAGTTTGACTCCTTTAGATTTCAAATATAAATATATCATACAGTATTTTAAATACATTATGTCTTCTATTTCTAGATTCTTTGTTCTTTTTTTTTTAATATTTATTTATTTATGCATACAAGCTGGGGTACAGGCCAGAGGTATGGGCGGCAAGAGGGTTCACCAGAGACAGAGTGGGGAGCAGAACAGGCAGATCGACGGAAATACTCTGCTGAGGGGAACAGCGAGTGAGGCAGGAAAGGTCTGCACACATACATATATATATATATATATATACACATATATACATGTATGTATGTATCACATCTTTATCCATTCATTTGCTGTTAATGGACACTTAGATGTTTTTTAAGTAGGTTATTGTAAATAATGCTACAGTAAACGTAGGGGTGCATATATCTCTTCATGAATCTGTTTTCATTCCCTGTGGCTATAGAGCTAGGAGTGGGATTGCAACAAAAAAAAAGATATAGAAGGTTCAAAATTGGAAAGGAAGAAAATTGGAAAATTGGAAAGGAAGAAGTGAAGAAGTAAAGTTCACCATTTGCAGATGACATGAAAACATACATAGAAAACCCTAAAGACTGTAATAAAAATGAATAAGAAATAATGAACAAATACAGTAAACTGGGAGGCTACTAAATTAATACTCAGAAATATATTGCATTTCTAGACATAGTAACAAACTAGCAGAAAGAGAAATCAAGAAAACAATCCCATTTACAATTGAGTCAAAAAATTTAAATTCCTTGGAAAAAATATAACAAAAGAGGTGAAAGACATGTGCATTGAAATAGATGACATTGTTGAAAGAAATAGCAGACACAAAGAGACTGAAAGATATTCCATTCACATGAATTGGAAGAATTAACATAGTTAAAATCACTGCATTACTTAAAGGAATATACAGGTTCCCTTAAAGGAATTACAGTGTAATCCCTTTCAATAGGGATAGGTCCCTATTGATGGCATTCTTCACAGAAGTGGAACCAAAAAAATTCATAAATTCTATCTGCAAGTGCAAAAAATACCAAAAAGCAAAATCACTCCTGAGAAGATCCAAATTCAAACTATACAAAAGATCAATAGTAATTAAAACAGCATGATATTGGACTAAAAACCAACATAGAAATCAATAGGACAGAATTGAGAGCTCAGATATCAGATCTCCCATAATTATGACAAAGGTATCAAAAATCATACACTGGAACAGGGAAGGTCTCTCAATAAATGGTGTTGGGTAAACTGAACAGTCATATGCAAAAGAATGTTGTACACACCATGTACAAAAATTAATTGAAAATATATTAAAGACTTGAACATAATACTTGAAACCATAAAGCACATAGAAGAAAACATAGCTAATATGCTACTTAACATTAACCTCAGAGACATGATTGGGGACTCAACTTTAACAGCCAGAGAAGCAAAACAAAATAAACAAATGGGACTCTATCAAACTTAAAAGCATCTACACCATGAAATAAACTGAACTGGGGAAGATATTTATGCATCATACATCCAACAGGGGTTAATATCCGAAATTTACAAAGAACCCATAAAATTCCTATTTAAAAATAGACTGAAAAATCTCAATAGACACTTCTCCAAAGAAGACATTCAAATGGCCATTAGGCATATGAAAAGATGTTCATCATCTCTTATTGCAAAGGAAATGCAAATCAAAACAAGAATATCATCTCATCCTGTGAGAATAGCTGTTATCGAAAAAAAAATAATAATAAATAAAAGACAAGTGTAGAAGTGGAGAGAAGGGAGTCCTGCATGCTGCATATTGCTTGTGAGAATGTAAATTGGTACAGCCATTATGGAAAGCAGTATGGAGATTTCTCAACAAATTAAAAAACAAAAATTCCATAAAATTCAGTTATTCCACCTTTGAATATGTAACTGAAAAATACAAAAAGAAAAAAAACCCAACACAACACTAATTTGAAGAGATATATAAACTCTCAATGTTTCTTGCAGCCTTATTTAAAATAACCAAGAACTGGAAACAATGTAAGTGCCCACCAACAGATGACACCCAAACACACACACAATGGAATGATACACACACAATGGATCAAACACACACACACACACACACATGCACACACACACAATGGAATGTTACTCAGCTATTAAAAGAAAAAAATACAATCCTACCATTGCAACAAATTGGATGAATCTATAAGATATTATGCTTAGTGAAATATGTTAGATGGAGGAGAACAAAAAGAGAAATCAATGAATGGATGTATTAATAAATAAAAAGAAACTTTTAAACTGTAAGAAAATATAGTGGTTACTTTAAAAGAAGCAGAAAAGGAGGTAGGTAAATCTGGTGAAATGATTAATTGTATAATGAAAGATAGAATTTTAGTGATGAACTTAAAGTAGTACCTATATATACAAGTTGATTTTTAATGATGCACACCTGAAATGTAATGTTATAATACAATGTTTGTTTAATGAGATGCTTCTTTTTAATTTTAATTACGTTTATTGAGGTAATGTTGAAGTACATTACATGTTTGTTGTCACAAACAAATGTATATTATCACACCATGCTCACCATCAAAGCCCAACATTAGCTCAATAGACTTAGTTAAAAAATAAAATAAAAATTAAATATTTTATTAAAAAAAATCTTCCCATTTCTGCTAGTATTCCTAGTCTTAAAGCCTGCTTTGTGTGATGGTAATATATTCCCCTGGCTTTTATATTTACTATTTGTATGTCTTTTATTTTTCTAGCTGTTTACTTTTCTCCTTTCTGTGTCTTTGCATTTAAAATGAATCCCTTATAGACAGAAGATAGTTGGTTTTTCTTTTTTTTATCAAGTCTATCTGCCTTATAATTGGGGATTTTAGCACATTCATTTTTAACAAAAAAAATTATATTTTTATAGTTATGTTTATATATTATTGACTTAAATAAATTGAGGCAAACAAAAAGCGAGTTTATTAAAGACTCAAAACTGAGGATTTGAGCCTGGGAATAGCTTCCAGAACACTGGGAACACTGCTTGAATTCTGAGCTTCTCAATTAGGGTTATGTACAGTTCACAACATGAAGTACTTCAGGGATTTCTACAAAAAATCCTGGTAGGCATCTGGTTCATTTTGCTATCTGATCTTGTCTATGCATTGAGGAAAACAAAGAACTGTTAAAAATTTAGCCTATTTAACTTATCAGTGTTACCTCCTGGGAACTGGGAATTGGAGTTCTTTGAAGTTACTAATAAATCTAGAGGCCATAATTTATAAAACACTCTTTTTCACTAAGACAGCCCTTTTCCTGGACAGTTTCTTTACAGGACCAGATCAGCCACATCCTTACTCTTGACTTGTGCTTCTTAGTTGGGACCAGGGAAAGGGGTACCTACTTAACTGAAAGCTTTCCTTAACAATTGCTACCATTGTGGTGTTTGTGTTCTTTTTTTGTCTCATCTGGTTTTTGTACTGACTTTCTTAAACTGACTTATTATATATTGAATATTTTAGCGTTCAATTTTATTTATTGACTTTAAACTTCTTTTCATTTTCTTGTGCTTCCTAGCTTTTAGTTTCTTTAAAATCAATATTTTACATAAAATACAATTCATAGAAGGAATAAAAGATAGTCTTTATATTGTCTACACTTTTACATTTTCCTATGCTTTTTCATTTTTTTCTGTAGAACTGTGTTTCTGTTATTAGATTGGAGATTTTTTTAGTTTTTTTTTTTCTTAGCTCTATGGTTTATCTCTTACTCTAGGTGTGTTCTTTACTCTAGTGCTGGTCTTCATTCTTTTTTAAAGATTTATTTATTTATGCATACAAGCTGGGGTGCAGGCTAAAGGTGTGGGGCGGTGAGAGGTTTCACCAGAGACAGAGCAGGGAGCAGAACAGGCAGATCAACTGAAATACACTGCTGAGGGGAGCAGCAGGCGAAGCAGGAGAGGTCTGCATCACCATGTGGGAATCTCCCTGGCAGGACATCGACCTCACACCACAGCTGCGGACAGCTCCACAGTGCTGCGCCCAACCCATTGCGCCACCAGGGAGGCCCCACATGTTCTTCATTCTTTTTTTTTTTTTTTTATAATATATATTTTTATTGTTATTTATGTCTTTTACATTTTGCATTCCCCTAGGGTAGCCCACCACCAATTCACCCGTGATCCATCTCCATGGTCCCTTGTGTTCTTTTCTATTCCATTTTGTGCCCTTTCCCTTCCCTCCCTCCG
>PVIJ01019326.1:0-23850 GCA_004024925.1 Scalopus aquaticus
CTGGGAAAAGATCTTTGCACACAATACATCTGATAAAGGACTGATAACAAAAATTTACAAGGAACTCACACAACTCAACAAAAACAAAGCCAATAACCCAATCAAAAAATGGGCAGAAGAGCTCAAAAGGCACTTCTCCAAAGAAGAAAAGCAAATGGCCAACAGATACATGAAAAAATGCTCAACATCACTTATAATGAAGGAAATGCAAATCAAAACCACTATGATATACCACCTCACATCTGTGAGGATGGCACACATTAAAAATACAGGCAACAACAAATACTGGAAAGGATATGGAGAAAAAGGAACTCTTCTACACTGCTGGTGGGAATGTGAACTGGTCCAACCACTATGGAAAGCTGTATGGCGATTCCTCAAACTGATAAACATGGAGCTTCCATACGACCCAGCTATACCACTTTTGGGAATTTACCCAAAGGACACAAAAACACTAATCCGAAAGGATACATGCACCCGTATGTTCATTGCGGCACTGTTCACAATAGCAAAGGTATGGAAGCAACCCAGATGTCCAAAAATAGATGATTGGATCAAGAAGATGTGGTACATATACACAATGGAATACTATTCAGCATTCAAAGAAGGTAAACACATGCAATTTGCAGCGACATGGATGGAATTAGACGGGATCATACTCAGTGAAATAAGCCAGAAAGAAAAATATAGAATGGTTTCACTCATAACAGGACTATAAGGAAACCAAATAGGAGAGAGACAATCAGCAGTGGGGGGGAGAGGCAGGGGGAGGGAAGGAAAAGGGCACAAAATGGAATAGAAAAGAACACAAGGGACCATGGAGATGGATCACGGGTGAATTGGTGGTGGGCTACCCAAAGGGAATACAAAATGTAAAAGACATAAATAACAATAAAAATATATATTAAAAATAATAATAATAAAAAATAAAAGGCGTGCCTGTGACAGTATGGTTAAAAAAAATCTAGCAAAATTTGCAGATGCTACAAAAGTGACTACATCACACTCATTAATCCCCCAATTCTATGCAATCCCTAGAGGTCCTGAATATTATTAATTTTCCTCCATTCTCTGACCCACCCTTACTCTCCTTACCTAACAGGAACTATGTCAATGCCTAGATTTCAGTGCTGCCAGCTCGTTCTTTTTAACAGAGATGAGATACACAGCACATTTCTTTTTCTGTGTCATTTATTTGTGTTGTTTGATAAGAATTTAGGATTGCAAGTGGAGGGGTATCCAGAGCAGGACAGGCGCCAGGGGTTCAGGGGCTCATGAATCTATATTTCAGTTGCCTGTCTACCTATAGCTATCTATCTTTTTATCCAGAAATATCCTGAAATAATTCTTTCTGCACAATTTTCCCACTAGTATAAACTCCACAAAGAAATAGTTTGTGTTTTGTTCACTGTTTGTTTCCAACCTCTATAACAGGGCTTGATACATAGTAGATGCTCAATAATATGTGTTAATAATAAGTAAATGAATAATTTTAGAATGTCATGTGAGAGAAATTATTCCCAAGAAACATGACTGCTGTAGCAATGTCTCATAACCACAGATGCCTTTGTGTACTCTGCGCTTTTGTCTTGCATGGGAATTTTTTACCCCATTGAATCTTTCTCATAGATTTGAGGTTGCCTCAGCCTGACAAGTATACTGGGCTGCCCAAGCACAAAGGGTTGGATTTGCTGCCCACTATGGACAAAGCAAACTCAAAGGCTCAGTCCACAGACAGCACAGGCATCTTCCCATTTTGACTCAAATACTTCTTTCCTACTGAAACTACAGGCAGGGGTCTGTTTCTAGCTTCAACTGATATACTGTGGGATAACTCTATCAGTTCTAGCTTTCCAGCTGGGAATGAGGTCCAATTTCAGCTCTCTTAGTCTGAGAGTACATGGATGTGTTCTTGATTAAGTTTTGAAGCTCTGACTTCCACGGTCCTTGTCTAAATATAGCATTAGAGGGTTGTAGTTTGACCACACTTGTCACTATCCACTGAGCCCCCTCCCTTGTTTTTAAGTTGTATATTTTATAATTTTTGAAAGTATAAATTTTTAACTACTCCTATGTCTTTAGTGTAGATTACACCATCTTGATTGGAAGTCACCATAAGTTTCCAAAATTCAAAAATTTTGGAATTAGTTGATATTCTTTCCTCTTTGTAATTCCTTAATGAAAGATAGCTACCTATATTAGACTCCTTTCTGAAGAGTAGATTTTTTTTTCCAGAATATGATAATCAGTGGGTTAGTCTAAGGATAAATTTTTTTTGCATTGCTAGAATTAACTATGCTGATCATTTATTTATTTGACAGATACTTATATAGTATGTACCAATATTTTACAAAAATTAATTAGTGATTATGGTAGATTGTTTTCAAAGATGATTCCAACAATTCCTCCCATCTCTAGGTTTCTCAAAATTTAAAAAATATATCTACCATGTGACCTTGTAATTCCATTCTGAGGTATTTACCAGAAGAATGCAAAAACACTAATTCAAAGCACTCCTGTGGTCTTTGCAGCACTATGCAGTGAACAGGCAAGTTATGGAAACAACCTAAGTGCCCTAGGACAGAGGAGCATATTAGAAAAATGTGGTCTATGTACACAATGGAATGCTGCTCAGATATTAAAAAAATACTAACTCTTGTCATTTTTAACAACATGGATGGAACTGGATGCTAAGAAAAATAAGTCAGAAGGAGAAAGATAAATACCAGATGGTTTTGTTTATATGTAGAATATAAAGGGGAAAAAAGAGTCAGACAAAACCAAACAGGCAACATCCTATAAATCTGACTTTGCAATTGAAGCTACCAGAGAGGCAAGGAAGGGGGGAAACAAAGTGGGAAGGAGCCAAATGGACTAGGGTGGAGGGCTGCGGACTGGACTGTGCCTTGGAAGAGGGTGTTGTGTGGCAACACGCATCTAAAGAGATGTCATCCTGCGACTCTGAATCACATACAGTGTTGTTACCCAACGTTACTGCAATTAAAAAATAAATAAAGTAAAACAGATTTTTTTTAATTCCTCCCACCCCATATGTATATTCCTTTACAATGTGAGATTGTAGTCCTGACTCTTGGAGATATTTTCTTTTTCCATCCCCTGAAGCTCATCCAACCTACCACTTGTTTAGACCAACAAAGTAGTCACATTATGTGACTTGCAAATATAGACCTCCAAAAGCCTTGCATTTTCTGCTCCCATCATCTTGCCACCCTCGTAAAAATGAGAAAACACATGGAGAAAGAAAACTAGCCAACAGAGCAGCAAATACCAGACATGCGAGAGAGAACATTGTGGACCACCAGCCCCAGGTAAATCACCATGGATGTCCCCAGCCAAAGTCCAGCTGATCCTGGTATAAACCAATAACCTAGAGAATCATCATCTTATAAAGTGATTTTTGTTTTAAGACTCTAAAATCAGGAGTAGTATGTTACAGAATATTAGATACCTGATATAATTATTTACTATTATTTAAATACTATTGCAACCCATATTCTAATATTTTATTTAATATTTTAGGACCATGGTCCTAATGAGATTGACCCAGAGGTTTTTTTGTGGTGTAATCTTGCTTAATTTGATATTACAACATATTTGACTTATACAATCAGTGAAGTAATTTCCAACTTAAATGGTATAGAAAGTTTAACAAGCAGACAATTCTAGATTTGCTAGAATTTACCCACAAAATTATCTGGGCCTGATGGCTTCCTTAACACTGATATTTGATAGTTCTCCATTTATGTTTAATTTATTCTGTGTCTATTAGTCCATCTTTTATTAATATTATATATAGCTAATGAGATTGTCCATTTCTTAACCTGTTGAAATTCTGCAAATACTGGTGTTTTCACATATACAGTTAAGAAATAATATCTAAAATTATATTTCTTTAAATATCAATTTCCTAATGTTCACTCAAAGGATTTGGACATATTGCAAATCACTTCATAAGAGTTTATCAAAAGGTCTGTGGTAGGCTATTTTATAATCTTCCAGTAGGTGGCAGTCTAATATTAAATCAGGCAATCTTTGCTTACTAGTTAACTCTTAGTTCCTTGCACTAATCTCATTTTGCATGTTAAAAAGAACAAACTATATGTACTTTAAAACAAAAATTAAGGTGATATTTTATAATAATTTATTGAAGTACACTATCTAAGTAGACATTAAAATGACGAATTCAGAAAAATAAACAACTACCAGATTTACCCACATGAATAAAAAACAGCATCAAGTGGGGGAGAACCATGGGAACTACACCTGAGGGGGGAAGCTAATTACTGCACAAAAATTAACAGTGATGTAAGAAAACAAATAAAAATTTAAAAAATCAAAGAAAGAAAGAAAACATACCACCCAACACTATACATACACATACTTTAAATGGAAACAATTTAAATATCTAAAAATAGAAAAGAAATGACAATACTTTCAAAGAGTAGAAAACAGCATGTATTTTTAAGCTTCTTTTACTGATAAGGGGAAATGTTCAGGAAAAAGTAAAATATAAAACTAACTATATAATTTTTATAAAAATCACAATACAAATAAAAACTTAGAAAAAAATATCAACCTTTAGGCATTTATGGTCTCTGAATAGTGAGATTCATCATATCATGCAAAACTTTTTTATACCTAAATTCTCTAAAAGGAGACTTTAATAATAATAAATTATTTAAAATGTGATTGATTCTTGTTACAATCACATCTCATTAATAATACATATCAAATTAATGAATACTATAGTCAACCCATTTTCTAATATTTTATTTACTATTTTATGACCTTACTAAAACACTGCCCTGGGATCCTGATGAGTCAATCCTCTTCCTCTGGTTCAGAAAGAAACAATAAGAATATATACCAAACAAAAAGTTGTCACTCATGGTTGACAGGTACAAAGGTACTCATGGGAATAATGTGGCACTTGAACTTGAGACCGTCCCCAAACCTCAGACATAAGGTTACCATATATATGGAAATAAGATGATTTCAGGTTCTAGAAAAGAGAAAAAAAGAAACATCAGAAGAAAAAACAGTGGCAATACAGAAGAGACAGGAACAGAGAGGAAATGTGGGTAAGAGTGAAGATAAGAACAAGATCACAGATTTTTGGGGGCCTCCCTGGTGGCGCAACGGGTTAAGTCTCAGCACTATGAAGCTATCCAGACACACTGCAGCACAAGTCCAATACCCAGCCAGGGAGATTCCCACATGGCGCAGCAGACCTCTCCTGTCTCACCCACTGCTCCCCTCAGCAGTGTATTTCAGTCAATCTGCCTGTTCTGCTCCCCACTCTGTCCCTGGTGAATCCTCTCACACACACACACCCACATCTCTAGCCTACACCCCAGCTTATATGCATAAATAAATAAATCTTTTTAAAAAATAACAGATTTTAACAGTCATCCAAATAGTGATAAGGAGACCATTGAACTCAGACTGAAAAAAATGCTACACTAATAAGAGTCAGAGGAAGAGCAATGAAGGGAATCCAAAATCACTCCATTGTTTTCATTTAAACCCTGAACTAGCCTATCTTCCTTGCACATCTAGCAGGGCCATGTTTAGCAATAGCCAACAGTTGCTTTGGAGGACTGATTCTATTGGCCTCGTGGTGGGGGGGTGTGCATACACACACGTGTCCCTGGAAAACTTTCAAAAACTTTCCATGGCTTTTAATCAGCACACTTGAAAGACTGAATCAGCCACACTGTGTTAACTGCAGGCTCAGCTGAAAGCAGGTAGCGGGTGTCACTGAGTGTGAAACCTGCTGCCTGACCTCACTTGGACCCCAGCTCCTACATCCTCCAGAGCCAAAGGAGTCGGGGACACATTTCTTCTTGGTACCACCAGGGCGACTTGAGCTGTGCCTCCACCTCTTACCCAGAGCCAACTGCAGCCTGCACCATCTGCTCAGCCCCACCTCGTGCCTGCGAAGCCCACCACAGCAAATTTCTCCCTGCTTGATTACACAAAAATCAATTACAAACTCTCCAACATGTGTTCCCTTCCCTGTAAATAATTACAAAACCTGGGTGTCGCGAGGTCAACGCAATGACCCCTCACTTCTGTTCATACTATTTGCCCATCTCTCTTTCCCCTTGGCACCCTCCTGACATTTCTAGTTTGTGTGAGGATTCCCGATGAAGTCCCCCCACACTTTCCTCACCCTGGACAACTCTCCAAGTCTTGGGCTTTCCTGATGCCAGTCATCGGCTTGACCGTGCCTCATTCCTGACCCCGCTCTTATGCTAGAAGCCCAAGCAGCTAATGAATACCACAGTATTCTTGGTTGGAGCGTGTGTTTTCCTAGCAGGTAATGTGCATGCTCTAATGAGGAATTTTTAGATGGCCTGAGACGCTTTCAAAGCAGATCTTCTCAGCCAAGGGGACAGTTAATAACACCTGGAGACGGGGTTGCTTACAACCAGGGCATGAGCAGAGGCTACTGGCTTCCGGCAGCTAGAGGCAAGAGTGCTGCTAAACTCCCCACAATGTGCAGAATAATCCCCACACCAAAGAGTGACCTGGCCCAGACTGGGGAGACCAAGGACCCCTGCCTTAAAGAAATGACTCAAACAGCGGAGATAGGAGTCTGTCTGTGTCACACAGGCAGAAGGAATGATTTGGAGGCAATCAAGGTTTATGTCCCTCTTCAACTCATATTTATCTAAGCCTATTGTAACTCCCAACAGTAACAGCACAGCCTCAAGTCTGGCATTGTTGCTTTTTAGTACGAACGAGAAGGCTTTGAATTACCTGAGTGGACCTCAGGGTCCCACCCTCCCACTGAACGCAGGAGTCACCCCAACACCAACAATACCATAGCATGGCTGCTTCTAAGTATGTTTTTCTTCAGAAACACAAACCCTTTTACAGCAGTGCATGTTTGGACACAGGACCAATACTGGCCTCTTGCTCTAGCTATTATCAGGCTATTTTTCTCAGTTGCTATTCTTCTGAGCATGTGATTCAATTCACATTAAACCCGTCTGTGCCACAAGGGATAGGAATGATGAGTTTCTATTCTCCAAACAGAAAATATGTACTATTCCAACACCCTTCATAGATTTGGCCCCTAAAACTGGAAAAGTATGTATTTTGCAAATACATTCACACTAAAACTGAGGCCCGCCAGTCGTTCCTTGAACCTGAGCTGACGCTGTGCATTTACACTTCAAACCTGTGGGGGAAACCTGACAGCACCATTTGATGTTTACATGAAAATGGACTTCAAAGACCGCACTGTGTTTCCGTTCATTCTATGGGCACAGATTTCCAGCAGAATGTGATTATAGCTCTGATTACCTATGCCTATTGTTGTGGCAGTTTCATCTAAAGCTTTTTTAGAATTTAATAATTGCCTTTTGTTGACCAGGATAATAGCGCAGAGGGCCTGCGGCACACGTGAAGTAACCATTCACAATACCCGCAAGTAAGTGGCCAGGGTAATTGAAAAACAGACTAAATCCACTGGACTTTTGTAATGAAATAAAATATGAATAGAAGAATAAAACATCATCAATGGCTGGATGTGTATTATTACTTTGAAGCTTTTCCAGCAGCCACCATCATCAGATCAGAGTGGAAGCCAACACCCACGACTTTAAATAATTATTGGATTATTTTTTCTCGTTATTTATCATTCAGACTGTTCTGAACACCACCCCACTTGATGTTATAATTAGTGCTCTGATAAACCTTTTGCAAAATAAATGGTTCTGTTTTTTTGCAGTAATAGAGGAATGAAAATAGGGTACATGAGGCTGGGGAAACAATCTGGTCTCCACCTTATGTACCATGGAAATGAAGATGTGTTTGAACATTATCATGGATTCAGTCAATTATGTTCCACATATAAACCTGAGGATGATGAAGTTAATAACATATGCATGCCCAGAACATGAATACCAACATATTTACTTCATTTTTAGATTTAGAGTCCCATAAGGATCAATCAATAAATATCAAAAATGCTAACTGAGATGAGCACATACAGACAAGTAAACCTACCTCCTTCTGGAGGGATAAGTTGAGCTTCCAGCAAACCAATGTTAAAGAACTACAAACACTTCAGCAACAAAGATCACGACGACATACAAAATGGACTGAAATGTATCACTTATTTGGTCCCCAAGTTAAGTGTTCTTACTACTTCAAGTCCTTTTCAGAGCTTGAAAATCCTTTCATGCTATCAGACTCCATTTTGATCATGTGATTTTCTTATTTAAAAAATTTCAAAGGTTCTGCATCACCTACAGATAATGAATAAACTTAACTTGATTTTAAAGACTCCTTCCATCTGGCCTGTTGTGTCCATGTTCATGTGGCATCAACAGCTCTACCCAGTGAAATCCTCCGCTGTGTTTTACCTGTGAAACCACAGCCCAGGTACCTTTGCTATTCCAGTGTCACCTACACAGTGCTCACCCCTCACCTCTCCACCTAGCTCAGTGCACGTCCTCATCCTGCCCCCTTGCTTGTCCCACCCACAGAAGACGTCGCTAGTTCCCTACAGATCCACCCCAGAATTTTTCTCTATAAAAACTCCAGGCTGCCATGCTGGCACTATAATGATCTTTATAAAAGCAGAACAACTTTCAACTTCCTTACTTTGGCTTTATAAGTCATCTTGTAACATCATACCTGAGTTTCATAACCATTTTGGCTTTGAAGTGTCTCTGCTCACATACAGTTTGTTTCTCATTCAATACAAATGGAGTCAGAGTTCTTGTCCCTTGGTATATAATATCTAGTCACAACCTCCTGCCACTTATAAAAAGTAAAATAACAAACAAACAAAAACCTAACAACCTTTGCTTTCACTCACTGGAGGAACTCATTCTCTTTTGAGTTCAATGAATTTGTTCAATTTCAAAGTTTTCAGAATTCTAGACTCACTATAGAACATAAAAAGCAACAGTATTTTATATTGCTTTGTATTTAAGGGCTTTTTATGAACCCATAGAGAGCTAGAAAATACTATTTTGTTCTAGGCAGAGTCCACCCTCCATCTGGGACAATAAAAGCTTCTCTATCAATGGGTAGAAAGCCATAAAGTCATAAGAAAACCTGCAGGAAAAGAAAGCCAAAGTTAAAGTTACCAAAATGTATTCCACTGAAAATAGATTTCATTAAAAATACAAGCAGTTGTGCTGAATGTAAAGTTGGCTCCAATTGAATTTAGAAATATAAGTGGTCAACCAATGGCACATGAAAAATGTTCATCATCACTTTTCATGAAATCAAAACTACAATGAGATATCACCTCACATCAGTGAAAATAACCCATATCAAAAAGAGCAGAAACAATAAGTGTTGGCAAGGGTGTGGAGAAAAACAAACCCTTATACAAGGTTAGTAGGAATGTAAACTGGTCCAGCTCCTGTGGAAAGCAGTATGGTGGTTCCTCAAAAGACTAGAAGTAGATCTGCCATATGACCCAACAATCCCACTTCTCGGCATCCACCCCCAAAATACAAAAACACTAATTTGAAAAGAAACCTGCACTCCCATGTTTATAGCACCACTATTTACAAAAGCCACGATATGGAGACAACCTAAGTATTCCAATATAGATGAGTGGATCAAGAAGATACGGTATACACACAATGAAATACTACATAACGATCAAAAAGTTAAACTCATACCATTTGCAGCAACATGAATGGAGCTGGAAGAGCTTATACTAAGTGAAGTAAACCAAAAGAAGAAAGATAAATACCAGATGGTCTTACTTACATATGGAATATAGAGAAGCCAGACAAAGACAAACTTTAAAACCAAACCTTGAAAGTTGGCCATAGATTTTCTGGCAGCAAGGAGGTGAAGGAGGAGAAGGGGGAGGGGTGAGAACAGGGTAGGGAGAACATAACCGATTATGTAAGACATTGATGGGTTTTTTGGTGGTGGGAGGGCAGTAGTAGCCACACCTGAGGGGAGAAATCCTGTACTGTTAAAATATTAACAAGGATATAAAACAATAAAAAAGAAGGAAGAAATATAAGTGGTCGAGTCAGAATGCTAATTTAAGTAATGAACAAAAGAAACCAGAGTAGGCAGGACAGAGCTCCAGAGCTAAGCCAGGTAGAACAAAGAACATCCTCCGAGCCAATGAACAGAGGCTTTTATGTAACTGACCACCTAGAGACTGCCTTCTTCCTGAGATCTGGACAGACAAGTGAGCCAGGAGGCCCAGCAACCCACCCCAAACAGATAAATCTGCTAAGAAATTGCCTGACTCTGTCAAGTTCACACTAGCAGACTTGGCCTTCTTCTTGGTGCTGTCTCCCTACGAAGAAGTACTTGAGTTGGATTCTTAGGGTCACACACTGAAATGTGAAAACACAAACTTAAAAACACCTTTATTCCAAGTTAACAATGGACATGACTGATACTTTCTTTTACCAAAAACAGCATTTAGCATCATGGTGGGGAAGAAACAAGCTGGAGCTTAGGACAATAAATGCATCGTGAATAACTGTGTTGGAGACACATGACAACTTCCTGTTTGCCCTCAAAAAAGGTTTCTCAGTAAAGAAATCTCCATTTAAAAGGAAGAGTTCCTCAAAGACTGATTCTTATGATCCAAACTCAATTATTTGCATCTTATAAGACTACCCCTAATGTGTACAGGGGAGAGGCCGAATACATTTTGTAAGTCACTATCCACACATACAGTATGACTTTAAAATGTCCACCAGGCCCATATAAAGCATGCCATTAGTTCATGAAGATTAGAGTTATGGGCTTGTAAAAGATATTTATGTTTTTATCTATTGTCCTTCTGCTACATGAAGATTCTTCCTAATATCTACTCACCATCTCTTCCTACCCAGGTCTAGGAAACATCTCTCTGGGCTCTTTATTGTCAACTGCATGATTCTGATTAATTTTATATCTCCCACTAAGAAAAAGGGTTCAGTGCTGTTATTTTTCTCAATAACATGGCTCCTCAGTACATATCTGCAGTGAAACAATAAAGCTCTTCTTGTTCCTGCAGCTGACTAGTGCCATTAACTAATATTGGCTATATTATCACACTTGATGCTGCTTATTTACCATGCCACCTATGAACACTGACTTCCAATCTCCCAATGACTTTCCTAAAATTTGTTATTATGCCTCATTGATGATAAGCATAAGTGCAAGTCTTACCCAGCCCAGACAGGAAAAATCATCCTCTGGTGACAAAAAAAAAAAAATGTCTCGGCAGAATTGTATAGAATACTTGTAAAAACAACTTTTCTGATCATGACTTCACTTAACTTTTTAGGCCATAATTAGTGCATTCCTAGAGTGTGATCTGTTTCACACCATACATGCCACCAGCCAGGAGGGTATATGAGGCCACCTGGACAAAGCAGGAAGAATGGGTCCATTAGCTCAAAGAATATCTGCCCATCATTTAGCATGGCTTAAGAGAGACTTCAAAAAGTAACATTACTAAATTAATCAGAGGCATAAGAGGTTGTCAACTGAAGGACCTATTGGTATTACTCAGTTATAATCTCAAAAGGAGAGAGGCAAGATCAGCCCAGGAGAACCGCCTGACACATAACATGGAGTCCACCGAAAAGGTAGGGTCACTACCTGGGTGCCAGGCCCAGAGAACAGACAGGATACAAGATGCCTGCCCACCCCTTTACCCCGACCCCTTGTCCTCGGGTGATGTAGACAGAAGGTAAGCACTATAATCAGAACACAGGTGGGGGCTGACACCTGGGTTCATGCAAGTTCAAGGACTGGCTGTGAGCTATCGGTGGTTCAGAATCTTGAACAACTCTTTTTCTAAAAGGCCATATCCTGTGAAAGAAATACCAGACTGGCCACAGGAAGAACAGAAATTCATTTCTACTGGTCAGGTTGCCTTTCTAAAATAAATACCCAACCACAGTGTCTGGGGACGAACCAACTGGGGTCTAGAGGTGCTCTGGACATCCTTTCAACCTCATATGTGGACGGCATGGGGCGATGGAGTACAGGGTTTGAGAGTCTTAATGGAATGATGGGATAGGACCCAAATATCATTCTGAGCAGTGAACCCTGCCCACAAGGCTTCAAACTTCCAGGAAGGCATGCCAAAGGGGAGGCCTCCTGAGGTCCAGCGTCCAGGGCAGGGACCCCACCTGCCCAGGTCTAAATGTGCTATTGGTATCATTCCAGGCCTTGTCACTTAGAGAAAAAAATTCAGACATTCTGATGAGTCTAAAGCTTTCTCAATGAGTTTTGGTCTAGTCTCATGATATCCCATTAAGGAATCAAAAACGATAACTCATCCACTAATATCTGGATTTTTGTAAACATACTTTTTTTTCTCCTATGTGAATCCCTTCCATTTTTTTTAATTTTGGGATGGAATTAATTATCCAATTAAGATTAAAATTGAAAAACAGTTTACCATAGTTACCTTGAAGTCAAAACAATGGCTTGCAATCTTAGCTGTTTCACACAAGATATGTAACTTTGGAAAGTTCAATTCATTTCACTTAGTCATTGTTTCCCATCTTTAAAATGGGGATAACATGCCTCCCTCACAGATTGATGAGGATTAAATAAACGTCCATAAAAGCACATTACACAGTTCCTGTCACATAAGGATTCGATCCCTTTTTAGTTCTGTTTTCTTTTCTTTTATTGAAGAGGGATTTTAGTAAGACAATATAAAGCCAAAATTAGTATTCATGTCACATTTGGTTTTGTCCCTAGCACGTGTGCCCGTTTGTTTTTCCATGTTTTGGGTCCTCACAATTCTAATTAGGTCACATCAAATGTGTTATAATTGATACAGCACTTGTGCAGGTTTACATTTTCACATACAAAAGCCAAAAATAAATTAATAACCAGCAATTTTGATAATTAGATCAATCAATTTGTCAACATAACATTTGACATATATACTTTTTATTTAAGAATACAAACTGCCTAGTAAAATGCAGATTAGCAACCAGCTATGAAGTTCTCATATTTTTCATATGAAAAGGGAACTAGAGGTAAAATATAATATGTGTCACTTTGATGTTATCTAAACTTTTATACCTCATCCCCCCTCAAAAACGTTCTATGAGTTCTCAATAAGCAACAAGTATTTATTGTGCATTTTAATTGAAATTATTTGTAATTTATTTTCCTTCTAATAGAAATGAAATATAGGAAAATGCATAAAGGAGAGGAATTGAAAGGAAAACACTAGGAATAAATATGAAGGCACTTAATCTTAATTATAATATTCTATAAGAAAAGCATTTCAAAAAACAATAAAAATGAACAGACTATACAGGGAGATTAACATAAGCAAATACATAACTTGCTTAACATACTAAACTAGTCAATTTCATCATCAAAGAATTATGAATTTAAACAAGATAATATAGTTGTTGAGCTAATTAATGTGACAAGTTTATTTAAATATTTTGAGGATGTGGTGAAACTGACTATACTACTGCTGCAAGGATAAATAACACAACTCTTTCACAAATTGGTACTATTTAAAAATATTTCAAATGGTGATGGTTCATCCCCCAAAGCAAAGGAAGTGAAGGAAAAGATAAACAGCTGGGATTACATCAAAATAAAAAGCTTCTGTATGGCATTTCCTCAAACTGCTAGAAATGGAACTTCCATATGACCCAGCAATACCACTACTGGGAATCTACCCAAAGGGCAGAAAAACACTAATCCGAAAGGATACATGCACCCGCATGTTTACTGCAGCACTGTTTACAATAGCTAAAGTATGGAAACACCCCAGAGGCCCAAAAATAGATGACTGGATCAGGAAGATGTGATACATACATATACACAATGGAATACTACTCAGCATTCAAAAAAGACAAACACAAGCAATTTGCAGCAACATAGATGGATCTAGAAGGGATCATGATTAGTGAAATAAGCCAAAAAGAAAGAGAAAATTATTGAATGGTTTCACTTATAACAGGAATATAGGGGAGCCATATAATAAAGCAACATTCAGCAGGGAAGGAGGGGAGAGTGAGGGCTCAAGAGGAGGGAAGAGGGGAGCACGGAGGACTATGGTGATGGCTCCATGGGTGAACAGGTGGTGGGTAACTTATGGGGAACACACAATAATGTAAAAGATATGAATAACAAAAATAAATAAAATATCTATAAAAAATAAATAAAAATAAAAAGCTTCTGTTCAGCAAAAGAAACAGTAACCAAAACAAACAGGCACCCTAGTGACTGGGAGAAAATCTTGGCACACAATACAACCAATAAAGGACTAATAACAAAAATCTACAAGGAGCTCACACAACTCAATAAAAACAAAGTCAACAATCCATTCAAAAAATGGGCAAAAGAGCTAAAAAGACACTTCTCCAAAGAAGAAAAGCAAATGGCCAACAGGTTTATGAAAAAATGTTCAACATCACTTATAATCAGGGAAATGTAAATCAAAACCACAATAATAATAAACCACCTCCCACCAGTGAGAATGGCGCACATTAAAAAAACAGGCAACAACAAATGCTGGCGAGGCTGTGGAAAAAAAGGAACTCTTCTACACTGCCCGTGAGAATTCAAACTGGTCCAACCACTATGGAATGCTGTATGGCCATTCCTCAAACTGCTAAAAATGGAGCTTCCATACAACCCGGCATACCACTTTTGGGAATTGACCCAAAGGACACAAAAACACTAATCCAAAAGGATACATGCACCCGCATGTTTATTGCAGCACTGTTTACAATAGCTAAGGTATGGAAACAACCAGATGCCCAAAAAGAGATGACTGGATCAAGAAGATGTGGTACATATACACAACGGAATACTATTCAGCATTCAAAAAAGATAAACACATGCAATTTACAGCAACATGAATGGAACTAGAAGGGATCATGCTCAGCAAAATAAGCAAGAAAGAGAAAAATATTGAATGGTTTCACTTATAACAGGAATATAGGGGAACAAATCAAGAGAGAGACACACAGCAAGGGAGGGGGAGGATAAGGGCTCAAAATGGGGTAGAAAAGAGCACCAGAGACTATGGTGGTGGGTCATAGGTGAATTGGGGGCAGGTTACCCAAGGGGAATACACAATGTAAAAGACATAAATAACGATAAAAAAAATGGTGATGGTTCATAGGGTGATATGGTGGCAGGAGAACCATGGGGACTACAACAATGTAAGACAAAATTAATTAATAAAAAAGATATTTCAAAGATGTGTACCCTTCTACTTCTGAGAACGTATCCTAACAGAACAATCAAAAAAAAAAAAAACCCAGAAAAGTCTATTTACAGACAAATGGATGAAGATGTGCAATATATACCCAATGAAATACTACCCAGCTGTGAAAAATATAAAATCCTCCCACAGGCAATAACATGGATGGACCTACAGAGTATCATGCTAGGGAAATAAGCCAGGTGAAGAAAAATAGGCACTGTTAGATTTCACTTTTATGTTGTATGTAGAAAAAACAAACCAATGTATAGGTTAAAACAAAAATAAACTTTTAGACTATAAGACCAACTAGTGACTACCATGAAGGAATGGAGAACAGAGGGTAGGTAAACTGGTAAAGGCAACAACTGTAATACAAAGGACAAAATTGAATTTTAGTGGTGAACTTAATGTAAATATACACATATGTTTATTTTCAATGATACACACCTAAAATTTAGATAATGTTATAATGCAATGTTACTTCAATAAAAAAAAGTTTCAATAATTGATTAAGCAAGTATATGAAAAATGATTAAAGGTATAAAAAATTTGAACAACACAAACAACTTGACCTAATTGACATTCATAAAACACTCCACCCAACAATAACAGTATACACATTCCTTTCAAGGGCTCTCATAACTTTTACCAAGATACACCATATTCAGGGACATAATACAAGTATCATAAAACATAAAATGATTCAAATCAAGTAAAGTATGTTCTCTAACAACAATGGAATTAAATTGCAAATCAATAACAGGAAAATGTCTACAAAAAAATCCCTAAACATGTGGAAACTAAATACACTTCTGAAGAACCCATGGGTGAAAGAAATTAAAAGGGAAATCAGAAAGTATTTTAAACTAAATATAAATGAAAACACTACACAACTAAATTTATGAATGCTGCTCACATAATACTTAGGGAAAATTTTAAAGCATAATCACTTACATTTAAAAAGAAGAAAGGTCTCATATTCTACCTTAAGAAACTAGAAGAAGAGGAAATTGAACTCAAATTAAATGGAAAGAAAATAATAAAAATCAGGGCAGAATTCAATGAAGTATAAAACATAAAAAGGAATAGAGAAAATCAATGAAGTCAAAAGCTACTTCTTTGAGAATATAAAAAAAAAAAAATTGATAAAACGCTTGCCAGACTCCTCCAAAGCTCCATTGCCAGGGAATTGTTATTTTACCAGTAGATGGTTTTCTGGAAGACCTCAGCACAAGGCTTGTCTTTATTTGATTCAGAGCCCACCTACTGCCCACAAATAGTCTTTATCTCTGAAGCATTTATCAGAGATTAGTAAGAAAAAGAGAAACATCAAGAACGAGAGAAATGAAACCACTACTAATTCTATAGGTACTAACAGGATAATAAAAGAATATTATGAACAACCTTATGCTAATAGTCAACAACATAGATTAAATGGACATATTCCCTGAAAGACACAAACTACTAAAATTCATTCAAAGAAACAGGACATCAGTGGAAACAAAGAAGTAAGGATGTCCGAAAATCCTCTCATTTGCAAAAGCAGTAAGTACACAGACAAAAATCAACATTTCAGAATACCAGAAATTAATGAAAGTCTTGTAAAATCTGCAAAGCATTTATCCAAGAGACATGGATGAATATCAATAAGAATAATGAGCCTGGCATTTTAACTTACTCTACTTCATTCTACCTCTTTCCAGTGCTGCAGCAGCCTTGAACACTAAGAGCCCACAGTCATACCTGTAAGTCACTGGAGGGGCAAGATCAGTTTGGAACTGACCCAAGCCCCATTGCCAGGGAAATGTTATTTTACCTGTAGATGGTACCTGAACGACCCAGCTCAAGGTTTGTCTCTATTTGAAATGATTCAGAATCTACCTACTTCCTGCAAACAGTCTTATCTCTGGAACATTTGTCAGAAAAAAAAGCAACAGTTGTTTGATGGTCATCATAGTCACCTAATACAGTAGATTACAACTGGGCAAACAAAATGCCAATAAAAAAAAGTTTAAGAGGAAAAGGTGATGTTCATAAGGGATATTATAGACTGAATTGTACCCCACCTCCCTCTTCCCCCTAAATTCATATGTTGAAATCCTAACCCCAGTACCTTAGAATGTAATTGTATTTGGTGATAGGGCCTTTCAAGAGTTACACAGTGTTAAGTTCATAAGTGTGGGACCCTAATCCAATATGACTGGTGTCCTTATGAGAAGATGAAGAGATACCAGGATGTGCACACACAGAGATAAAAGTCAGGTGAGGACAGAGCAAGAAGGCAGTCATCTGAAAGTCAAAAATAGAGGCCAAAAGAGAAATCAAGCCCACCAGCAATGTGAAAGACAAGAGCAGAAACAGACGATTATAAAGTCTTTGTGCACACTTGGAAGAGGAGGTGATGAAGCCGTACCAGAAATAAAGATCAAGCATTCTGCAAATCTGCAAAAAGACAAAATTGCACCACACCTATGGTTATGAAAGAAGTGACATTCACAATAAGTATTAAAGGACTATGAGAACAAAATGGTGGTTACCAGAGGGGAGGGAGATGGGGGTGGGAAATTGGAAAAAGGGTATCAATTATATGGTGGCAATTAGAAACTAGACTTTTGATGGAGACCATAATGTAGTATATACAGATGCCAAATTATAATGCTGTATACTTAAGTCCTATATAATGTCATAAGCTAACATTAATTCAGTAATATTTTTTAAAATTTATTTTTATTTATTTATACATACAAGAACTGGGTTATAGGCCAGAGGTGGGGGGGGGGTGAAGATTCCCCAGAGATAGAGTGGGGAGAAGAACAGGCGAATCTACTGAAATACAGTGCTGAGGGGAGCAGGGGGTGAGGCAGGAGAGGTCTGCTGTGCCATGTGGGTTAGCTCCCTGGCCAGGGATCAAACTTGTGTTGCAGTGGATGCCAACAGCTTCCTAGTGCTAGGATTTAACCACTTGTGCCACCAAGGAGGCCCTAATTCAGTAACATTTTAAAAACAGGCATTGAAGGGTGACAAAGGACTAAAAAAATGAAAATGGCTTTCTAACAAAGGAAATTCATACTCTAACACACTAACATGTTCTCAAAACCATAATATTAGGTGACAAATACAAGGACGTGGGATGCAAAGGTCACTGAGAAAATTAAGAAAGTGAAAGGCGATGTAATCTTTTCAATATCTCTGAGAGAATGAGACTCAGACTTGGAAAAATTGATCAGAAAATAAATGCAATTTGAGCCTTATGTTTAATAGTTTCTCTTTTTTTCTTTTGCAAGTAGAAATAGTATTTGGAAAAATATAAAATTTTATACTTGATTATTAGAATCAGAGTCAAAATGAGAACTACCATGAATGTTTACATGTTTTGCAAATTTATGTGGAATTGGATGTATTGTGCTCCAGTGGAATTCTGAAATGAGGCCAACTTCTGGCAGGTAATACGATTAACTCTATTAATCCACTGTTCTGTGATCAGCTCCATATGTGTCACCCTTCTGCTGGATAAATCTGTGTTCAGTCTAGAGATGTTATGGAAAATAGCAAAATTTTGGTATATTGTCAAAGGTCACACAGTACTACAAATATCAAGATACAAACATATAAGTAGTCCAAAATCTGAGAATAAAATATCACCTCACTTAGAATTTATCATAAAATCACTTCAGTTCTCGTAATGAAAATCACATGGAAAAAAAGCCTACTTTTACAAAGCATGGGTATTGACTGAGTCTGAGATCAAGAAGAAATAAAAAGAGTTATAAAGGTAATTTGGATGTAATTGGGAGAAGAGAAATCTAAATATGGAATAGATTGTTCTATAAAATTTTTGTTCATTTCTTAAGTATGATAATAATTTAAAGTTATTCAGGAGAATTTCCTTATTCTGAGAATATGCAAGTATCATGGTGTCTACAGCTATCTTAACTTCAACTGGTTCAGAAAAAAAAATTATATAAAAAGGATATATAAAGGAGGCGTTAAAGGCAAAAGTGGACTTGGGCCTCCCTGGTTGCGCAACAGGTTAAGTCTCAGCCTATGAAGCTATCAGCAGCCACTGCAGCACTAGTTCAA
This sequence comes from Scalopus aquaticus, assembly GCA_004024925.1. Taxonomy (NCBI): domain Eukaryota; kingdom Metazoa; phylum Chordata; class Mammalia; order Eulipotyphla; family Talpidae; genus Scalopus; species Scalopus aquaticus. Next base: position 19,301 of record PVIJ01019326.1, read on the forward strand.
TCCCCAGCCAGGGAGAGTACCACATGGCCCAGCAGACCACTCCTGTCTTGCCTACTGCTCCACTCAGCAGTGTGTTTCAGTCAGTCTGCCTGTTCTGCTCCCCACTCTGTCTCTGGTGAATTCTCTCACCCACCCACCCCACACGCACACTTCTGGCCTACACCCCAGATCTTGTATGCATAAATAAATTTATCTTTTTTAAAAAAGGCAAAAGTGGACTTGAAACATAAAAATGCCTTTCTCACAAAGGGGTGTGTGTGTGTGTGTGTGGGAGGGAGGGAGAGAGAGAGAGAGAGAGAGAGAGAAAGAGAGAGAGAGAGAGAGAGAGAGAGAGAGAGAAAGAGAGAAAGAGAGAATAAGAATGCAGAAATGTGGCAAAATGTTAACAAATGTTGAATTCAGGTGAATACAAATGTTCATTCTACTTTTCTTTCAACTATCCTTTACATTTGAAGTCTTTCAATACAAAAAAACTGGAGGAATGAAAATACACTATTCTTTATTATCTAATTTTAACTCAAATGGAGTAGCAATATTGCAAGGCATTTCTTGCTTAAATGACATACAGAGGGGATTCATGAACATTCTTTGAGAGCTTGCTAGATTAAGTACTAGCTATGATTGGTGAAAAAAAAATCTGAAGTTGAAAATTCTGTACCCCTTATCTTTCCTGTGCTGCATTAGTATCACACTGCTATACACAGTTTGATAATGTAACCTTCTACCCCTGTGCCACTGGCACCATTTTTTGTACCGATAGTTTAGTTTTGCTATGAAATCACAACATACTAAAGTATATGGTAAAATTACTTCACAGAGATCAGTTTTTCTAGAAGGAATAAATGTGACCCACACGTAAATGTTTTTCAACAAAGAGCTTAAATTTAAGTTTAGATCAAACCATAAAATAAAGGGATTTATACAACAAATGTATGGGGGAAGAAGAGAGATGAAGCATACAATTCAGCACTGCACAACTTAGTCATGCCACAAGGTAATGGCAGCTACATAGTAGTGCAAGAACCAGTGTGTAGGGAAGGATGCACTAGTGCCTACAAATATTCCTAAGGTATGTGTTCCTTTTTGGGTACAGAAATCAATGCTGCTGGAAATGCAGAGATCAAATAACTGAATTCTTTACTATAAAAAATGAATTTCAATTAAGAGAGCACAGGGGCATTAACATGAAATAGTCTTTGGGAACAAAGATAAAAACATCAGGGGCCTCCTTGGCAGCCTAGGGGTTAAGTCTCAGTGCTATCACCACTACAGCCTGAGTTCAATCCCCAGCCAGGGAGTAGACCTCTCCTGTCTCGCCCACTGCTCCCTCAGCAGTGTATTTCAGTCAATCAGCCTGTTCTGCTCCCCACTCTGTCTCTGGTAAATCTTTTCAATGCCCCCCCCCTCCACCTCTGGCTGACACCCCAGTTCTTCTATGCATAAGTATACAAATATTTTTTAAAAAGTAAATAGTAATGTTTTATGATAGTACTCCAAAAGTCTATATTCACTTTGAAACATAAAACATAAAATTGTGTATAATAATCTCACAAAGATTATCAGGTTAACATGCAATTAATTTGAATTTTGTTTAAGAGTGCTAAATATATGTGTAAGCAGATGTATCATGTGCTATGTTTAGATATAAATTATTAAAAACAAGATAATATGATTTCTCATAAATTCATACGACCTTTTATTAAACTATTATCTAACTCACATAATAAGCACAAAGCAGAATGGAGTACACAAAAATGCAATGCCAGTACTATGATTCTGTTCAGAAAAATAACTCAGTTTAGATAGAAATTCTTCAAACAGCTTCTAGAAGTGGAAATATGACTGGCAGATCAATTGCCTGCTGTTTCATATGTGAACATACATCACTTTACCTCACTTAGAATCTCCTTTGCCTAGAAACGTCGGCATCTTGAGAGTGCCTGCTTAACACTCACCTGATACTTGACTAAGTCAGGAAAAGAGAGACTGAGAGAAGTGAATTTGAATTTTTTAAAATACATAAACACTCAAGGAAGAGCAAATGTATAATATGCTATGTTTAGATATAAATATTAAAAATAAGATAATGAGAAAAAGTACCCCAAAACAGAATATCTGCATCAGAAAGTTGTGAATTCCCTTTCAGAGGCAGTGTTTGCACAGACTGAAAAACCTCTTGTAAGATGATGATGGGGATGTAAGTACCAGCTATCTGGGAGACTGGATCAACTCCCTTAAAAATTTGTGAGTTTTTTTGCTCTATGATTTGTAAAGGTGTAAAGATATAAGGAAGTAGATTTTTATGGCTTTGGAAAGCCATATATTTTTCATTTTAGGTAATACAAGCTAACTATTTTATCTTGCTTTTCTTTTCTGAAAAGAGGAGAAATCTTAAAAAGGCCTTCCCTTACAAGCCTTTGAAATTAATTGTACCTATTTGGACAGTAACAGATATATTTTCTTATTCAACAATGATACCACATAAATTAGACACTGTGAGAGCAGAACTCTGACCTGCAGATTGTGACCTAAACGGAATGCAGGTAAATGAGATATATGATGTGCTATCACAGGAGGAGGAAGACAAGGCTGTAATCCTTGACTGGTTTTGAAGAATGAAGAATTATTCACCAATGAAGCTTGAACAAGAGAGGTGAAAGTAATTTTTCATGTTCCCTTATAAACATCCTAAATCAGTTTCTGATAAACCATTTTAATAGTAATTTCTAGACTAGCTTTATTCGATTTAGTATCAGCACAGTTCATATAATGTTAATGTTTTATTTAGATTTCCACAAATACCTTTCTCATATTCCAAATTTGAGACTTCACCAAATACTTAGTCTTGATGGACAGTGAAGATAAAGGATATTTGTGTCTGTACTAGAAAAAATGCAGGGTGAGAAAAGTGTTATCACTCTGAATTCTGACACCAAAGATCAAAGTTGCCTGAAGATAAGAATGATGGCATTTTTCACATTTCATCCTGGGGATTTTGTTTTTAACATTCATCTTATAACTTGTCAGTTTTCTCTCTAAGATACCTTGCTCTCAACTTTTTTTTCTAAAGTAATCTCAAATACCAAAGTCAAGTTAAATTAATCCTAATTCACCATTTTTTACATCTAATACTCCCATGCAAAGGTTAAAACTACCTGGGACTTTAAAAAAATGTGTCCAAAAGTATGCTTAGTTTGGCTTTCTATATGCTTTATAGGTAGGTTCATTTTCAAGCTTATCAATGCACTGATATTTTTCAAAGATAATTTCCATGAAATTTTTATTATGTTTTCATATTTTTATTTGAAACTGCTATTGTATTTTAACTTTATGAAATGTGCATTGCATTTTCATGAAAATCAAAAAATGAATGCTAATTTCATGTCTCTTTCATACCTGTACCCCATTTAGAATTCTTAATAGATGTGGTACCATCTAAAAGCTATATGTTTACATAATCCTAGATATAAATTGCTGTACACTAAAGGAAAAAAATTATTATACTATTTCTTAATTTAGGCATAAAGCAAAGACTGTGTTAAGATGATAACATTCATATTTAGAAACAACATATCTATGCATATAATACATTTAATATAATCTTATGTTATCTGAAAATGATTCAATTCCCCACTAATACTAAGATAGGAATTTTTTTCCACAGAAGGTTGTCAATTATCAATTACCAATTTTTACCAATTTGAATATTTCATATACTAACTCCCAACTCAAGAATTTATAGCTTGGTTTATAAGACAGAAGACTTGGAATTTTTTATTTCTTTCCTTAGATATTTGAATATTTAAAACAATTTTATATTTAAGAAACATTATTCAAGTTACCAATAAGCAAAAGGACATAAATCAATTTAACTATAAAAACTGTATCTGTTATCTTTATCATACTTCTCAAATATCCAATAAGAAATTTTTTTTAAATATATATATTTTTATTGTTATTTATGTCTTTTACATTTTGTATTCCCCTTGGGTAGCCCACCACCAATTCACCCGTGATCCATCTCCATGGTCCCTTGTGTTCTTTTCTATTCCATTTTGTGCGCTTTTCCTTCCCTCCCTCCGCCTCCCTCCTCCCCCCCCCCCTCCGCTGAGTGTCTCTCTCCTATTTGGTTTCCCTATAGTCCTGTTATAAGTGAAACCATTCGATATTTTTCTCTTTCTTTCTGGCTTATTTCACTGAGTATGATTCCCTCTAATTCCATCCATGTCGCTGCAAATTGCATGTGTTTATCTGCTTTCCATGATGAATAGTATTCCATTGTGTATATGTACCACATCTTCTTGATCCAATCATCTATTTTTGGACATCTGGGTTGCTTCCATTCCTTTGCTATTGTGAACAGTGCCGCAATGAACATACGGGTGCATGTATCCTTTCGGATTAGTGTTTTTGTATCCTTTGGGTAAATTCCCAAAAGTGGGATTGCTGGGTCGTATGGAAGCTCCATGTTTATCAGTTTGAGGAATCGCCATACAGCTTTCCATAGTGGTTGGACCAGTTCACATTCCCACCAGCAGTGTAGAAGAGTT